>AYJT01052740.1:0-17518 GCA_001278415.1 Ocimum tenuiflorum | reverse complement strand
AGAAGTTCTTAGATATCTCTCATCTAAGAACAACTCTAACACCTGAATCAAGTTCACGAAGAGAACTAAAACCTTCATCCCACAGACCTAAGAAGCTTAGGAGTGGATCCGCTAAAGTTTCAGAGGACTGCAATGCCTGCGACTGGAAGTGGTAGTAGCTTCTTGTTGGAGAAGAATCTTAACTGTAACCTGTGTTAAAACACCGTGTACAAGAAAGATTAGTGAATTCCCTTCATAGTGAAGGAAGGAAGGACGTAGGATTTTAAGATCCGAACCTCTATAAATATCTTCTCAGTTACAGCTTTCAGTTATTTATTTTCACTAAGTGTTGATTTGAAACCCAGCTACCGATAGTAGTTAGAGTATAAATAAAGAAACCCTAATTGATCTTACTCGACAACAAACAACTTTAAGAAACCTATCTGACTTCTCATAAGTCAGCTAAGATAAAATTTGGGTTTATCATTTTCCGAAAGTGTTTTATTAACTAACGCTTCTGCAAAGCAACTATATCTAATTTGGGATTATCATAAAAGAAAAGAAAGAGAAATTAGTTTTGATGATATGATGTTTTTTAAAGGGAAAGTAAGGAAGGATAAATTATAAATATGGATAATGTTTAGTACTAAATACTAATTAAAGAAGCGCAGGCAATCTAATTTTTTAAATACTAACATGCTCATCAACCACGATATGATACAACATCCTTCAAAAAAATCACATAATTAAATTTTTTTTATCATTTTTATTTGCGAACGGTCAGCCTGCATTAATTTGTCCATGTATGAGCAGGACGACATCGATCTTGCAGGTCTGGTCCTGATAAACCTGGGGTCCTAGAACGAAAAAAATTTTCAAGTTCCTAAATTTTTTCGTATAAATATTTTAAAATTTATAAATTTATAAGTGTAACAGATCAAACTAAATATAAACATGATAGTAAACTAAAGACAAATAGATGTAAATGAGCAAAGATATTCAGATCTCGACTAAAAAACATTAACTAATATTAGTATAAAATATAAATGACACGATTTCAATAAATTAAACACACAACCATGATGCAAAGAAGTATAAAAGAACACAACTCTTATTATTTGAGCATAATGTTGTTATGATATCTCTTGTTCTCATTATATACTAGTTTGCTCGACCTTCTTTTCATATAGTTGAACGTATATATGATTTAACGATTTCAACTTTGAAAATTTTCTTTGTATTGTAATTTTGTGATCAATAATATTTTGCATATAAATATATAATAAAAAGTACTTAAAAAGCAGTACGCAATTTCGATAGAGTAAATGCATTTGTCTAATTTACAAGTAAGAAAATAAATTATTAGAACTAATATCGAATGTTTCCTATTGTCTTAAAGGTTAACACAATATCCAATAAAGATATATTTTATGATCAAATAAAAAGTTCAAATTAACTGAGAAAACTTCAAATTATTAAAAATATGATGCATGTTTGACTTCAAGAAAAGTAATATAAAGTGAAAGAATTTTCATCACATTACAACAAAAGAAAAGAGAAAAATGAAGCTAAACAAAACAATAAAATAAAATTATTTTTAAATATGCATTAAATATATCTAATGAAAAAGAAAAAACAATCGGAGGCCACTTCCTGCTTCCGGCCACCGCTAAGGGCCCGCCTTGCCACCTTGGTAGGCCATAGTATACTTAATTATATGGTCAAATGCCACATAACATTAAATTTTCTCTTACCAGAGTCATTATTGTTGCAATTAGTCTAAAATTCATATCAGATTGTATCCCAAAAAAATAAAAATGTGTATCAGATAAGGTTCGTTATTAAAATGCTATTATAATTTACTAGTGACGATTAAAGAAGAAAGCATACTAGTGTGTGTTGTTGATTCATCTGTAACTCTTCCTGCTGCATGCTAGAAGTAGAAGATGATCTTTGCTTGCTCTCATAGTATTATGATCTAAGTTTATTGTAAAGAATATATATGTATTGAGTACTTGTGAAAGCAGGAATACTACTTTTTGAAGATAATAATGAAAAATAAATAAATATGAAGGCCGAGTGTTTGGCGCATTTAATTAGTTTGTTCCTTGTCATGTTGTACGATACGCAGAGAGGCTACTGTGATGGACAAGACTTAAAGCAAATACTACTAGGAAAAGCTACCATCTAAGAACCCTAGCTTCATACATTTTTCTACTGCATTTATTTATTTATTGCTGTGTAAATCGCTTTATCCAATCCCTCTCTCTCATCAGGCCAGACATCAACTAGCTGTGAATCTTTGCCTTCTCCAGTTCTACGTACCCATTCACGTCTCTACACCTTTTTCGATTTCAGATTTTCCTCTTATTCTTTTGGACAAAAATCAGCCTGTAATTAATTGTGTGTGGTTGGGAGAAATTTTGGAGTTCGTCATTGCAATTTAACACAACCCTAATGCTCATTGATTAACTTTATATAAAGTCTATGCTTTGAGCCTAACTCAGGTCTATATTCTTTCTATCTCAACTTGAAGCAGATGCCTTCAATCAACATTCATCTGCTAGTACTACGGAAGAAGCATTTCAATTTCGGTTCTTTTTCATGTAATCAAATATATATATGGGACTAGATATTTTCAGGATAATATATATGAAATTAATTCAATAATAAAGTTCTCTTTTACTATATGAATTTACATCTGTCTCGTGCTTCAAATCTCGCATTTCCACTTGCAACGTGTATCATTTATTTGATGGATTCTGTGAACTGCTCGCAATCGTACCATTTATTCCATGTTATCGCTATATTCCTGGTATATATTCCACGTTTTTTCATATCAAAAAGTATTTTATTATTCACGTTTATTACGGTCCGCTTTTGTTCACGAGTCAACTTTCTCGTTTACTTATCACGATTCTTAAATTTCTTACTGCATTTACTAAGTTTGTTAAGTAACGCATTATTCCTCATGCCGTCAAGAAACACTGATATTCAATAACTACGCTTAAAAATAGTACGAGCATAATCTTACATGATCTGGATTCAATAAGGCATCTCCTGCCTTAGTGAATCACTCTTTGCGAAATATTTCTTATATTGCCTCTTCACGCAATACAACTTATAATGTGAGGAATATACTAATTCGATGTTGGTGTAAAATTTTTCGTTAAATTAAACTCTATCTATTTTTTAAGTGTTTAATTTTATTCAAACTATTTTCTATTAATTGCCTTGCATTGATTATGGTATCTTAATAATGAGAATTACAAAAGTGGTCAAGAATTTACAATTGAGTAAGAACTTCGTAAGTTATTGATAATCGAAATTTTCTAAAAAGAGTGTCGGGTGATTGGTCACCACATCACGGGCATGAGCCGATCAATGAAAGTTAAGATTCAAAGTTGATAATGCTTTGCAAATTAGGTGTAATTTACTATGTTTGGACGGAACTAGAATCAGACATCGTAAGAGTCAAATACGTCATTTTTAAGATTGATAGACAAAAAATCAATTTGCCGATGTCATATGTTACTTTTTGGTTCCCCTCACCGCCTATAAATAAAGTCCCATCCCTTTCCATTTCATCAAAAAACATTGTTAGGAAACTCTTGCAAATTGAAAACTCGCTTGACACTTAGGAAATTTTGGTGAATTGAACAATTAGGCGGAAAGAGGAATCGATGGGGGACACAACCATCGTACCATTTTTTCCAAAATTGTAGCTGAAATATGTTCATTATTGATGAATCAATGTTATTTTATTCATGATTTAACCATGCTTGGGATGTATTTTCATTTTAGTTTGGACATTTGTGAACTTTAACCAAAACCATAGGCTTTTCATTGATGATTGTGGTGCTCAAAACTTAACTTATGTTGGATTTAGCCTAATAGGGTCCTTTGTCCAACTTATTACAAAGCGACAGAAGTGTAGATTGTACTTTGGCCCAAAATCGTACAAAAACCAAAATTTCCAGAAGTTTCGAGGCCTATGATCACCCGACAACATAGGATTGGCAAATCACCCTTGAAGATCGGCCAATTGCACAAGAACACCTTAAATGTTGGTTAAAACCCTGGAATAGTGATTGGTCGATTTATTAGGATCGACCAATCCTACTTGAACTTGATCCTTGATTCATGATCGGTCAATCCATTTGTAATTTTGATCGATCGTAAAAGAACTAGATTGATTGATCCTGTTATGATTGGCAAATCATGAGTCTTGCGGTCCAAGCATTTTAGATCTCCCGTTCGGACCTAACAATATTGACCATGAGTTGTTTTTCCCAAATTCTAGAGATTCCCCAATCTCGATGTCAATGATTAGGATTGGTCGATTCTCCTATGATCGACCGTTTATAACCCTTATCTCCTCAATCTATTGTAATCCTTCAATCATGAACCATCTCAATGCCAATCGTTACGATAGACTGATCCTACTTTAAACCTTTTTGTATTGAACCACGGTCTAATACCTCAGTTCCTACTTCAAACTCTGAAGACCAAAATAGAGTATTTGCTTAACAACAAAATACTAGACATGTTCACACAACTTTGCCCGAATAATTTGTACAATTTTCACGTGAGTTTGATAAGTGAGATCCCTACACATGTTATTTGTTTGAAGGTGAACGACCTATATGTGACGCAAAAACCAAACCTTAATGAAGTTCATATTAAGTAACAACTCAGTGACGTGGGCTTTCCTATAATCTAAACTTAAATGCGGCGTTGCTATAAAATTTTCGAAATTTTTATTCAAGACTGAAATTGACAACACCAATGTGCTTTGTGTGAATAACCTCTAAAATATATTCAAACATAGATAATTTTGTTAATTATATTTTGATATCATAAAATAGAACATCAAGTAATTTTAATAATTTAAAATATGACACCAACAATCCAACACAAATTTATACAATAATAATATGTTAGTATGCAATGCACGAGTGTAAAAGTAGTAATTGTATAAGAGGAGGTCTACAGTTAGACCGCTTAAATCATTTAGGCCGGTTTGAGTTTAAGATCCAAGAAGGATATGTGTTTGGGTTTAGGATCCAAGGCGGGTACGGATTTAGGTTGGTAGAAATAAACTATATAAATTATATAGATTCATCCAGACGATCTAACACGAGTTTTTGCCATCGTACAGAGGAAAAATTGTAAATGACTTGAGAAATTTTTAAATAATTTTTTGAGGAGAGGAGTTAGAAAGAATAAGATAAGATATGTTAATAATAGAAAACCCTTTTAAGGACACTGCCAAATTGCATTCTTTATCTAGATGGCATTTTTTAAGGAAAAAAGGGGTTGAAAATTTCCTCCTACAAGAACCTCATTTCCTTGCTTTTGGTGGGGCCAAGCGAGAGTGAGTGGAGGCAGCGATGGAGATCCACTCGCCCCAACGGATCGTGAGATCATGCGTATGTTACACTCGCGTGTGGCACTGAGTGAGTGCCGAAATTTTATTTTATTTTTATTTTTTTTCCTATTTTCTGCATTTGTCTTTTTTATTTTTTTTTATTTTGTTTTTAGATGATTTATTATTTATGTATTTGTTTTTGTTTATATTTTAATTTTTTTGTTCTTTTTTGTAATTTTTTTACTTAATATTTATTTCTAAAAAATATAATATTTTAATGTTAATTAAATCAAAATATATTATATATATGATACAAATCTTGTAATTTTGTAATATCGAGTTATCTTGTATTTTTTTTCTTTCAATCTAGTTGTCGTGTACTGTACTATTTTCGGTTATAATTGAATGAAAAAATACAAAATTTAATTTTAGCAAATTAAATAGATTATATTTTATTATTTAATAAAATAATTGATTAAATATATTTTATTAATTATTACTATATATTAATTTTATATTTTTTAAATAAATAATAATAAGAAGAAATTATAATATATAATATATATATTATAGTGAGTAGTGGTTATGACATGTGGGGTCCATGAATAGTTAAAAGTGAAATAAGAGCACCCACTATGGGAATACCATTTAATTTTCCTATCCTACATGGCAAGAGAGAGAAAAAAAAAGGGAAAGAAATGAAAGAAAGGGTGCCAAAATTGGCACCCATTTCTAAAAATAAAGTGGGCCCGGCGTGAGTGGAAAGGGGGTGAGAGTGGGGAACACACGCTCGGATCTAAGGGTACAAATCCGGTGCGTGCTCCTCAGCGCGCGGCGCCCAAGTGAGGCTAATTTAAATTTTTCTTTCCTTTTTTCTGTTTTATAATTTTTTTTTATTTTTTCAGTTTTAATGTTTTTTTATGAAGAATGTCACGTTTCTTATTTTATATTTTTTTCTTATTTTAATTTTTTTTGGGTATTTGTAAATTAATTTTATTTAATAAAAATAACTAATTTCATTTTAAAAATTTATTCTTACTATTAAAAATTATATGATATACAAATTTTGTAATCTTAATATTATTATAATTTTTTACCAAACACTTGTAAGTTTTCGATTGACGAGTTGTCTTGTATTTTTTTTCATTTTGTGTAATTGTCGTGTACCATTTAGTTACAATTTAATGAAAAAAATAAAAATTTTAATATTAGCAAATGAAAGAATTTATGTTTTATTATTAAATAAAATAAATAATTAATTATATTGTATTCATTACTATAGATTAATTTTATATTTTTAAATAAACAATAATGAGAAAAAATTATATTATATTAAGTAGTGGTTATGACAAGTGGGACCCATGAATAGTTAAAAGTGAAATAAGGAAAAAGTGGAGAAAAAGTTAAGAAATGAGAAAATGAGTTCCTTGCTGACGTGGCGCATATGTGGCAGTATTAGAAATTGGTTAAGACCTCCACTACAGTGGATGCCCTAAGAAAATAGAGAAAAAGTTAAGAAATATGAAATGAATTTTTTTGCTGATGTGGCGTATATGTGGCGCTGTTAAAAAATAAAAAATAGAATTACTACAGTGAATGCCCTAAGAGATGCGTCCATATATTTGCGAAAAACTATCAATAATACAAAGCTAATAGGAAGATGGGAATGTTTCTTGAAATGTCGCAGTACTAAAACTGACAACAACATAAATTACATTGATTATTTTACATGTACATATGAAGTTGCAAACTTGCAATTATTTGTGTACTAACAAATAAACAATGACTATTTTGGAGGTGTGTATTTTGATTCATCCAAACAATTGCAAGTACAGTATTCCCCAGGATATTTCTAGGCACAAAATTTTCATTGGAATATGTGGAAAAGAGATTCCATAAAATACAATAATTATTATTTGTATGCTGAAAATAAAAATTTCTAATGTGAAGAGACATCTAGCTGCCCCACAAATCATAAGCTTTTAGTAACACTTGCCCATCAAATTTTTTCAGCTGAAAATAATTACTTTAAATAATAACTATAACCAACACGTAAATTAACCTTTCTATAGCTAGTATTTAGCTCCGATTTATAGACGCATGTGGAAATGGGCAGGAGATCCCCTACTCCAATTTTCTACATCATTCTCTACTCCACTACCAAAATTATTAAGATTTTATTTAATATTTTTAAAAAATATTTGTTTATTATAATTTAGATTAATTTTACAAGTATAATGTAGACTTGATCCCTCTCGGTAGTGTATATAATATTTTTTTAATATTTAATAATCAATTTTTAGTTAATATTTGACAATTAATGTTTATTAATTCATAATCGGATTATATAAAAAAATTATATGTTATAGTTGTAGGTACTGTCCACATTACTCACATAACCTCGTGGATCCCGCGTGGGCCCACATCCTCATGTGAGTGTGGTAATTATTATCCACAGCACCAACAAAAAATTTTCGAGGACATTTTTTAAATTCAGACTAACTAGTGATTGATTTATGCACAAAATTTTATGACAAGATATCCAAAGTTATATTTTGTTTCAATAGTAACATAAACTATCTAAATTTTTTGATAGATGTATAAAATATAAAATATCATTCAAATACAGATGAATTCATTTTTTTTGGCATTGTAAAACTGAGTCGACACGCTTCTTTAACAAATCTATAAACTAGAATGTACATTCACCATCATCATCAAAACTTGGAAAAATAGTATGCCAACTCAGTTATTTGGTGCTGAAGAATTAAAGTGTTCTACATTCCAATAATTTTTAAAAGGTAATATTTATCTTAAAATATTAGATAATTTATATTATTTTTTAAATCAAAACGCCTATAATTTCGTAATAATTGAATATTTTTGCTTTCATTTACTTTCTTATTTTTTAATTTTTATATCTAGAAAGATTTTAACAACGGAGTAGCTATGTAATTCAACAATGCAAATATTTTCACTCTCTTAGATAGCTATTTTTTATTTTTTAAATTTTTAAATTTTTTGTTTAAAATAACTATATGTTCTGTCGCTGTTTTAATTTTCTTAATTCATTAATTATTTTCATTTTTAATATAATATAAACTATGATGATATTTCTTCTTGTAGGGTGTTTTGTTTTTTTATATTTTTCTATTCTTTTATAATTTATATATTCTGAAATCAAAACAATTTAAATATTTCGTCTCTATTCTCTAACTAAAAGTTTCAGAATTAAGTTTTAGCTATTTTTCAGTTACTCTTAATTTTTATAAGTAAATATTGACTTAAAATAATTTAATCAATTTAATCTATAATAATAATCATATTAATCTTTTAATTAAAAACACAATAATGTTTTATGAATATAATAATATATGATAACGAAAATAAACTAAATGAATATAATAGTTTATATTCATATACATTTATTATACAGTATAAAGTTTGAAGATGTATGTTAACCCAACAAATAAGTTTCTGAGTTATTGTAAGCCCCCAAACTTGGGTGACTAAATTGGTGCTTATTCTTTGCTGGAAAAAAAAAAAGAAAAAAAAATATTGGTGCTGATTTACACATGCACTCATTAGAGCTTGCAAAACGGGGTAGTCAAATAAGTAGACGTAGGTAAAAGTAAGATTATGAATAATTATTAAATAAGTTTAAATTTATAATATTTGTTAGGAATATTGTTTAGTTTTGCGGATGTAATTCTTTGATGATTAAATTTTTAGGTAGAATTTTAGCTTGATCTTGATCCAGTTTCATCTGTAACATGTATAGTATAAAATATTGTAATAGCCAGCCAGTTTGAATGATGAAGAACTAAAGACTAAGCTGAAGAGTTCAAGACAAAGATAGGATCAAGAGGGAACCAGAATAAGAGTCAAAGCATGAACTACAAAATCTATCCCAATTGATGCCCTAAAAAGCACTGACAATCAGTTACAAATATTAGTTTTCAGTATGAATCTGACCAGAGAATAACGACCTCAGTTTTCGCTTAAAACTGAGAAAGCGAAAACAAAAAGAATGTTGGTCACAGTTCGTGGATTAATTCATTCCTCGGACTGGCACTATGAGATGGAAAGTGGAACATACCAAGAAAATTTTCATCTGTCTGAATAAAAAGCTGCAAACTATCTGACACAAGCAGATCGTTGTGAGTAATGGATACATGAGTATTTGAAGAAGTCTGAAGAAAATCAAAAAGATCTTTGAGACTATCGACGACCATCAAATCAATCAAAGAAGTCCTTCAGCACTCTGCTCATCACAACGGCTATTTTAAAGATAGAGAACTATAAATATCAAAGGGAATGTTGGAGAAAAAAACTGACAAGTGAACACAATCAACGAGCAAACTACTCTAGCAAGAATCTCTCAATATCGTGAATAGTTAACGAGAAGTTGGTCTTTACAACAACTTTACTCTCACCAGAGTGTGCTGATCTGCATCTCCGAGATTATTCAGACAAAGTCTGAAAACCAACCTAAGTTCGTGAAGAGAACACAAATCTTCAACCCTGTAAAAAACGTTGAGCATAGATCAGGAGGAGATCAAAGTTTTGTCAGCTGCCTACCCTGAGCTGCTGATGTGGAATCCAGCAGTTGAGAAGATCTTCATCTGCAATCCGTATTCGATCACTGAAAGCAGATAGGATAGGTGCCTGAGTCTCTGAGCGATGATGCCCAGCGACTAAGAAGAATAACGTTGTAGTCCATATTCAATTACCGAAAGCAATTGTTATGAGTGTTTTCCCTTCAGTTGATGAAGGAGGAGAAGACGTAGGAGCATTTGGTCTCTGAACCTCCATAAATCTTATGTCTTTTGTATTTCTCTTATATTCATCTGTCAAACGATTTGAAACCTGTCAGCTGAGCTAACTTGTATATTCGAAACTGACCTAAGATTACTAGACAGCTAAGGTTGTGTTAAAGATAACTAACTAAAATTAGTCAATTAATATACCGGACCCTTAATTTAAATTATGCAATTTATTTTACACTCTGTTTTGGGACAACAATCCGTGTGGTTAAAAAATATATGCACCAAAATAAGCGTAAATACTATGATCATAGGTACCAATAAAAACTACGATTATAGAAATAAACCAGAAATTCATGCCAATAAAAGTGGACTGAAGATTCAATATTTAGCGTGGAGTGTTTGCTATTTAGTTAATCATGGTCATCATTTCACACATATATATTGGAGAGCGGTTACCGCAATAAAAATTACTCATTTGAACTGAAAAAATATATTTGCTTATTCAATATTTTATATTTTACGTTATGCTAGAAAACAATTGTGCTTTTCTATGCGTTTTAAACATATTTTATAAAAAGAAAATTATTATATATTCACGAAAACATATATACATCAATCATATATTTTATAAATTCTATGGCTTGTTTCGTATGTATTTAACATTCCGTAATTTTGAACACATGATCTAATCTACATGTAAGCAAGGGTGGGTTGAGTAACAGGATTTACGATGATTTGTGTGAGGTATTTTCCCTGTATAAATTTGAATCAGACAAATAATAAATGATTATAAGCTGTCATGAGAGATTATTTTTGGAGTGCCCAAAAACATTAAAACCAAATGAATAGTGTTGGGGACACATTTCTGCGATACGAAAGTTTCTTGATTGTTTTCTCCTATCTGGTTTTTGTTTTTAGTACCTTGTTGCATATACACAGCTTCAGTAAATATGCTGGAGTAATCCAATTTTCTATTTCTATCGCCTATATGATATTTTCTCTCATTATTTTTTTTTATCGACCTCCATTTTTAATTAGCGCGAGCGATCGATATTCTTTTAATTTTAGCTAGGGTTTGCATTTCTTGAATACAGGTTATTTTATACAGGTATTCAATTCAACAACTTACTGTACTACTTTTGAGAAGGATTGAAATGTTCCTTTTGTCATTTCAAATAAAAGCTGCGCAAAATATTTCAATTCAATCGGACAACTATTAAGTTTCTTTTTCGGGTTTCAAGAGTTAAATCTTTACTTCATTTTATTTTCAAGAATCACATTTAATTTGTAGGTTGGGGTTGTGAATTATGAAAGAAAAAAGCTAATCGCAACTGTAACTTGATTTTATCACGGGCTTTATTTATTTAGCAAGGAATTACACATATTGAGTGTTGCCCGGTAGATTACACTAATGACTTTGACAATCTTATGAAGAAAACAGAAGCAAGGAAAACATAGACTGACATCGATGATCATATATGTTTATTAATACTCGACCGGAAGTATATATATATATATATATAACTTGAAATCGTGATGAATATTATATTCTGATTATTGGATCAGAAATTATAAATTTGAAGTGCGAAGGGGAGTTTAGAATTATTGGGGCAAAAAAAAAAAAAAGGAGTGGACAAATAGATATATGGCAGTAGGTGGCAGTAGAAAAATTAGCACAGGAATTGTCATTCCGTGCCCCAAAAATCATATCTCCTCCTCCTACACATAACCACACCTCGATTTGATCGTTCATCACACTCTCTCTTCTTTTTCTTTTTGTTCTAATAAAATCTCTATCTCAGTAGTCCGTCCCTGTCTCTCTCTCTAGTTTGCCAGTAATGCAATGGCAGTGATTGAGTGGCAGTGCAAGAAAAGATAGCGAGAGTTCTCATTGGGAAGGATAATGATGATAATGACCCTTTTCTTCTATATTTCTTAATCTCTCTCTCTCTGCAATTTGTTTTCTCTCTCCTCTCCTCTCCTCTCCTCTCCTCTCCCAGCTTAGCTATTAGCTGCATTGGTTTCCTTTCCTTGTTGGCTGATGAGTAGAGTACTACTCTTCTTGTGTTGTGTTGTGTCTGATCATTTAGTCCAGGGTTTGAGGTTGCAAAGATAAACCTGAACCTGAACCTGAACCTGAACCTGAACCTGAACCTGAACACACTACTACTACTACTACTACTACTACTACTTTTCTGAGACCCATCCAAGAGCAAAACAAACTACAACTACTATTTCGGATTTTCTGTACAAAAGCTGAACTAGTAACCATAAAATTCGGGAGACTCTTGCTTTCATTAAAACTAAATCATAAAGATTGCTTATGCGTGTGTACAACAGGAGAGAGAGTGTAGAGATACACAGATGGAGAGTGGTGGTGGCTCCAGTAGCAATTCTAGTTTTATGGGGTTTGGAGAAAACAATAATGGGTTTTGCCCTATTTTAATGGCCGGAAACACCCTTCAAGACACGAACCTCAGCAAGAATATCACGAGCACGGGATATTATCTCATGGACACCGTCAACCAAGGTAGCTGCTCTGCTAAGGCCAAGATCATGGCTCATCCTCACTACCATCGCCTTCTCTCTGCCTACGCCAACTGTCAAAAGGCAAAATAAAACCTCAATCTTTTAGGGTTTCAGCTGCTTTAATCTCTCTCTCTCTAAAGATCAGATGATTAATAATGCAACAGATAGGAGCGCCGCCGGAGGTGGTGGCGAAGCTAGAGGAAGCCTGCGAATCCGCCGTCGTGATGAGCCGGAGCAACGTGGGTGAAGATCCGGCGCTGGACCAATTCATGGAGGCCTACTGTGAGATGCTCATCAAGTACGAGCAGGAACTCTCGAAACCCTTCAAAGAAGCCATGCGTTTTCTTTCGAGAATCGAGTTCCAGTTCAAATCCCTCACCCTTTCACCTTCGGCCGCCGCTGGTAATCAATTATACTACCCTTTCATTCATTTTTAGTAGAGCCCAGATTATTTACTGTTCCCAGATCAGATCTTACTGTTTAAAGTTGGATTTGTGTGTGGTTTATCGAATAATGAATGACTGCATGTGCATGTTTCCCAGAAAATGAATTTACTTCTTCCGTTTTTTAATGACTTTCCCCAATCCCATCTTCCTCGTTTATACATTCTTCATTTATAATTTATTATTCCCAAAATTTTAAAATCTTTTCCTATTCACCCTTTGGCTTTATTTGATGTTTCCTTTGTTTTACCACTATCCTTGCGAATCGTACCGATTGCATCTGTTGAATACTATTTTCACTCAACTCCGAATTTCAGTTCCATCCCGAAAGCCCTCTCATTAATTATGAAGCGTTTACTAGTTTGGAAATGTTCTTTTGGTCATATTGGCGTATAAATATTTTCATCATCTCACTATCGATTTAAATGTTTCATATTAGAGTGTTAATTTCTTGCGAAATAATCTGCACCTTGTGGTGCAACCTCGGGTTTGCAAGTGGATCACGAAACTAATTGGCGTTTTGTTTACCTCCTTCGAATTTATTCAGCTTACTTCAAACTTTCTTCGCATGCTTTATTTCATGAGTTGTAAAATTTAGGTTCAGCTGATCATTTGCTTACAAATGCTAATACTGAACTAAACTTGCATGCATGATGGATATAATAATCTGAGAATTAAAGCACTGGTCTACTTCGAGCCCTCCTTGCATAATGTTTCAAATCCCAAGGTTTTTATAATTTAACTGGATTTACTCTAATGTTGAAATTGATCTCCTGTAATTGCTCGTATGGAGCATTATTCTCTTTGAAAATGCTGAATTACATTATTCACTGATTCAGTCTGATGTTTTAATATCACTTTTTTTTTTTGTCTCGTTCCAAGCATAAAATTTCGTGCCCATTTTATGTTATGAATTCACATGTTTCCAATTTTCCGTCTAAAAGTGAATTGTTATTGTTTATGTCTATAATTTCACTTGTTTTTCTTGTAATCCACTGTTTCATCGTTCTATGCACTCCAATAGAACGGCTTTGTAACTTATCCCTCGTATATTGAATTTGAACTTTCTGGTGAGCAATCGGCCATCATCAATGGTGAAAGATGTGCCGACACAGGTTATAAAGAAGTCTCTGATTACTAATTACAGGCTAGAGATGCGCTAAAACAGCAGTTGTTGTCTTGTCTAAATGTACATCTGATTTTTCTTGGTAAGTGCTAAAACAAATTAAGCTTCAACTGTTCAGTTTGGACAAAGATTTGCCCAGTTGTTAGTGTTCGCTAACCCTTCTTGTGTAAATGGATTTTTTACTGTCCGTTTACATCCCGAAATCTCATTTAACTTTTTACGGCAATACATGATAGTAGCTACAGTAAGTTCCTCACTGATGTATATATACCCCTTCATTGTGATGGGATGTGGTTTTCTTTCCCCTGCGCAAGGGAACAAGAAATTTGGAATGAATTTTTATATAACATAAACTCCTTTTGAAGTTGTGAGTGCATATTCATTTATTATACCAATCACATTTTGAACTTGTGTTCTGTGATTGTGATTTTCTACAATGCATTATCTCATTTGCTAGTCAAAATAAAGCATTAAACAGCTGATGAAACACCAATTGTTTTATTCTGTGAAACTAAATGATCCTTTCAACATTTTCATCAGCCTGCGTGGAAACAATGGAGACAAACGGTTCACCCGAAGAAGAGGCAGATGTGAACAACAATTTCATAGACCCTCTAGCAGAAGACAGAGAACTAAAAGGGCAGCTTCTACGAAGATACAGTGGATACCTAGGCAGCCTCAAACAAGAATTCATGAAGAAACGAAAGAAGGGCAAGCTGCCTAAAGAAGCTCGGCAGCAGCTGCTCGACTGGTGGAGCAGGCATTACAAATGGCCTTATCCATCGGTATATATAAACGCACATCTCATTACAACCATCATTCTTGATATTAATTCATGCATCGATAATGTTAGTTGATATTTTATGCATGAACAGGAATCCCAGAAGCAGGCATTGGCCGAGTCGACGGGGCTGGACCAGAAGCAAATAAACAATTGGTTCATCAACCAAAGAAAGAGGCACTGGAAGCCATCTGAGGATATGCAGTTTGTGGTGATGGACGCGACGCATCCGCACTACTACATGGACAATGTGTTGGGCAATCCTTTCCCAATGGACATTTCTCCTGCCCTCCTTTGAACAGTTACTCCTTTTCGATTTGATTTCATTTATGGCATGTATGTTGATAGTGTGTGCTCTTGTTAGCTAACGAAAGTTTGCAGCTTATGCTTTGAGAGTTTGTATGCCACAGATTTATATTACCTATAGTAGTACTGTTTGAAGTAGACCTAGACTTATTTGTTAATTTTAATATGAATATGATTCTTGCATCTTCACCTTTTTCAACTCCATTTTTCATATATTCAAATTTGTTTGTTTTGAGTGGGAGTATGATCCCATCTAGGTCTCGAGGGAATTTCACCAACTCTTTTTTCGATAGCAAAGTAGGCTTCAAATTTCTATATGTTTATTGAATATAATACATCATAATTGCTGAAGATCAATAGGTGTATTAAAAATGTGTAGGAAATGTCAGTTGCATAATGCATAATAGGTACCTTGTTAACAAATTACTTATTTTTGGATCAAATCTTGGGTCAATCTTTCGTGCTTATGTCAGTTCAATAAACGTCAGCCATGCACCCCTCTATTTTAAGTCAAAACTGTATCATATGGTATCTACGATTTAAAAATCATATTTAATATTACTGTAAGTTGAAAAGGTGATATAATCGTTATGTTATAAAATATTACTCAATTTTAAATAATCATAAATATTTCATTAAAATCTAAATTCTCCAAATAGTATATTAAATTAGCTAGAGTTCTTATTATCTCTTTAATTCAAGATTTATAGCATCCGTATTTATTTTTCTGGACGAAAGTTTAAAAAATATTTAAGGTTTGTTCAACATAATTAGGGTTTAAGTATATCCCAAATAGGATTTATTCATATCAATGAGCGTTATTCATATAGGATTTATGATATTTAATGAGATTTTAAAATATTTTTTAGAATTAAATTTATTTTAAAATACTTGTATTAAAAATAAGTACATTAGTTGCTCTCGCGTTCTTATGTGAAATAGGTTATTTAACATATTAAAATAAAGAGAATGAAGAGACACTAAATTTGATACTGATATTAGGATAGCATAATGGTGTAGGTTCAAGGATGAAATTTGAATCATGGAAATTCGGTTCATCCATTAGAGATGAATGAGTTGTCCAAAATTTTTGAACCTCACTCCCTATACTTGATCTTGGGTTTTGGTTGTTTGGGTGGCCCATCCACCACCAACTTTTAACCTTTTTTCTTTTCACAAAAAGTATTATTTTTAATTAGACATAGGTATATTGTTATAGTAATAGGTTTAAAAAAGTTAGTAGGTTTAAATTTTTTATGTGACACTGATGTGGTGGTATTGAAGTTGCTTTTTTGGGTACATGATCACAACTACCCTTATATTAGTGACGAACGCAAAGTTTGATGCTCGTGGAGCACAAATGTATTCAACATTATTGAGGGCAAAAATAAATTTGGCCCACGCAGAATTCAATGTTAAATTGTGTGTATAAAAAAACTTGTTAGGTATATCTATATATTTTGATAATTGTCAAATACCATTAGTGCAGTTGACTAGAATACGACTGATCTTAGAATGTAACTATAAAGTTTTTTATGTAATAACTTAGGTTCATTAGAACAAAAGCTGAATGCATCCTAGTCAGGTTCATTAGAACAAAAGCTGAATGCATCCTAGTCCTGATAGCAGCAGAAGATCAAGTTCCAGATCCTATCCTCATCCTCAGCTGTGTCCAATAGCTAAAGAACTCATCAGCTAGCCTTGTAAGCTGAGATCATATGAAGGCACAGTTGTTCCAACAGCTTTGATAAACTCAACTGTGAGTGCATGACTCACACTGTTAGATTTTTGTATACGTAAAGCTAACTTTGTTTAATCATATACAAAATTAACTGTTTCCATGCGTTTTATATAATAACTAGTTCGTTTATCTCGAATAACTAGGATAGATCATGTAGCGTGTAGGAGATCGCAGTAGATTGCATGATTGGTAACCTTAAATGAGATTTAAATAGTAATCACAGATGAGGCGGCTTGAGGACGAGTATCCGGTCTAGGCTACAATATATTCGAGAAATAGCTTATCTACGTTGTTTGATATACTGGTACGTGCGACGTATTGATTGGATCACGTTGAGATGTATTCTCTTATCTGACCTAAGTAGAGAATCAAGATCTCGGTAATCTAATTTAACCTAGCTTAATAGAATTTAAGTTATATATATGTTTTGTGTGTCACTTTGACTTACTATGGGTGAGAGTTTTTCATCAGCT
>AYJT01052667.1:0-13470 GCA_001278415.1 Ocimum tenuiflorum | reverse complement strand
GTGGTCACCACCATTCATCAGCCGTCGAGTAGGTTGTTTAGGATGTTTGATAAGGTGGTGGTGCTTTCAGATGGTTGCCCTATTTATAGTGGCGGTGTGAATTCGGTGATGGATTATTTCGCTTCGGTTGGTTATGTGCCAGGGTTTAATCTCGTCAATCCTGCTGATTTTCTCCTCGATCTTGCTAATGGTACTTTTTTTTTTTTGCAGAAATTGTTTGGCATTTCATTTAGGATTATGCGTACTTCTATGTTTATATTCAAATAATAACTCATTTCGGTGAAATATCTAATAATCGTGCATGGTTATGTATGAGTTGTGCAGTTTTGTGTTATGAGTGGTGCTTATTTCGGATTGTGCATTTTTGTGCAATGAATTGTGAATTTGTACAAATGTGCACCACTCATAACACAAAACTGCACAACATACTGTAAAATATGCATGGATATTAGATATTTCACCAAGATGAGTTATCGCAATAACACGACCCTTGCATGGTATTATGAATAATATAAAGTTCTATTATATCTAAATGTGTGTGTGTGTGATGAACGCAATGTATGTGCATACTTGAAAGTGGAAAGGTAACAGAAACCTGGACGTATGTTAATTATAGTTTTGTTTCCGGCTGGTGTTAATTGGACTCCATATAAAGTATGCAGACAAGAATTTTCCTGTAAATTATAACCTTTAATTTGATTCTATATATCTTTATAAAATGCTTGATTTGACATAAAATATATTCTCCAATAATTGAATATAGAAAATAGGAAATTTATTATTTTTCTTGTTCATGACTTCTCTGTAAGCTAATAATTAGTCCTCTCAGCCACGTTTCATATTTGTCGGAAAAAAGGCCAGGTTCTTCAAACGGCCCCTACCACCAAATTCACAATAACAATGGAAGATAATTTATATAAATAAAACCATTCAAACCAATAAAAAGTTTTCCTTCCTCAAAAGAAGGAAAAAAAAATCTCCCCAGGGCCTAAATTTTGCATTATCTATCTAACTTTTACTTTTCGCAAATTAAAAATATTTCGTTTTAGTACAAAAGTCACATATGTGTCTGTAAGCTTTTGACCAAATAAAAGAGTCTATCCGCAATTGCCAGGACTCCACTTTATGTTGTTCCCATTAGAAGACTAGTTATATTTGGAAACCATAATAAGTAAACCTAATGTTTCCTAGAAAAGAAGTAAATGTAATAATCAAACAAATTAAAATGATTTCCATTAATTCAACTTTCAATTATTCACGCAGGTGTGACTCCTGATTCAAGACAGGACGATGATCAAAACCAAGAATTTCATGGAAGGCAAGAGCATCACGATGATCTTCAGTCAACCAAACAATATCTCATTTACTCTTACAAGAAGCATTTACATCCTCTTCTCAAGGAAGAAATTCACTACAAGTCTCAAGATCAACCCGACTCAAGAAAATCATCAAGAAGTAAGTAACTTAATATATAAATAAAAATCTTTGACCGCTTATCAATACTATAGACTCCGAAATTGATGTTGTGTGTGATTTTTTTGTAGGTTCAGACAATCAATGGAGCAACAGTTGGTGGTTGCAGTTTAAGGTTTTACTAAGCCGTGGACTTAAAGAAAGAAAGCACGAATCATTTTCGGGTTTAAGAATGTTCCAAGTCATGTCTGTCTCAATTCTTTCCGGGCTTCTATGGTGGCACTCTGATAACAATCACATTCAAGATCAGGTAATTAATCAACATAATGAACTAACAACTTCACTAATCACCAATATTGTAATATTCGTAGTATTTGTAATAATGAAAGTTAGTATGTGTCTAAAAACAGGTGGGACTCCTATTTTTCTTCTCAATTTTCTGGGGATTCTTCCCTTTATTCAACGCCATCTTCGTCTTCCCACAAGAAAGGCCGATCCTTATGAAAGAACGATCATCAGGAATGTATCGCCTTTCTTCTTACTACATCGCAAGAATGGTAGGAGATTTACCAATGGAGCTAGTTCTCCCCACCATTTTCGTGACCATAACATACTGGATGGGTGGCCTAAAGCCTTGCCTCATCACATTCACCTTAACCCTAGCCATCATCCTCCTCAACGTGCTCGTTGCTCAGGGGCTTGGCCTAGCCCTAGGAGCAGTATTGATGGATGTGAAGCAAGCTACAACATTATCATCTGTGCTAATGTTGGTGTTTTTATTGGCCAGTGGATACTATATTCAACATATTCCAATGTTTATTGATTGGTTGAGATATATATCTTTCAGCCAGTATTGTTATAGGCTTCTTGTTGGGGTGCAATACTCAGAGAATGAGGTTTATGAGTGTGGATTAGGAGGAGGGTGCAGGGTGTATGATTTTCCAGCCATAAAATATCTTCACATTCATAACATGGCTCTTGATGTGGCCGCTTTGATGGTGATGTTGGTGGGGTATAGGGTTTTGGCCTATCTGGGATTGAGGTTGGGACACCAACACTGACACTAGAGAAATTAATTTTATTCCTAGACTTCTCCAAGAAAGTGTATCTATTTCATGTATTCTTCAACTAATTTATTGTTTGTAACATGCATGGTCATTTTATTCAAAAGGTTCAATAATTGATGTACTTGGAGTTCATAAATCTTGGGTTTGTGGTTGTCTTTTTAGAAAGTGAAGAATTTATAATTATTAATTGTTTGCCTAATTCTGTTTTTAGCTTTTGACACTGTTCGGTAATTTTGGCCCAAATCAATGAGTGAGAAATGGGCTCAGCTCGCTCTTTCATGGGATATATCTATATGATAAAGAAAATACTAATTAAAAAATGAAAACTTAATTATCATGATTTATATTGATATGGAAAAAGAATTGAAAGACAGTCGAGTTTGTAAGAAACAACATATAACCAACACAAAAAATATTATTTATTAAAAGATTCTCTGTGTAAATGTATAATTTTATTGAGTGAAACAATAACAGAGAAAGCAAGTTGACACAATCTTGATCATCAACTTGTAAAATGATGATCTAATTTCTACCACGAAGAATGTGGGAATAATAAGGTGCACCGTGATGAACCTCTGCACTCAATCCTCATCATCCACTTCATGGAAGGGAAGTGGCACTGTCTTCACAGCTCTAAATTTCCCTGCATTATTCAGATGCTCATTCTCCAATCTGTTCAACGAACAGCAAAATCTATCATTTCAGTACATTATCCATAACATAATCATCCCAAAATCTTGAAATTTACCTATAAAAATTCCACTGCCCTCTCCTCACAACCTCAAGCGCTGCTAAACACAGCATGGTCACTCTGTAGTCCACTCTCCCAAAATTATAGTGGAAAACAGTTTGCAGCCACGCTAGCCGAAGAACAAGGTTCAACCCCTGCATGCATTGAAACATGAGTTTCTTCAAAAAGAGCCATCTTGTTTGAAATTCTTAAGGTAGTAACACCATACCATTGATACATAGTATATGAACTTCTGTCTAAGCATTAGCTCATCTCTCAGCCATGGATTCTTGGAGTTGAGCTGGAGCAAGCCCCAGTCCTTGACAAAATCCCAATACAATTGGTACAGAGTTGCAAAACTCGACACTATCACAACTAGGCAGAGCCATCCTGTAGTTTTTTCCTTGTCGTACGCCACTTTTGCCCCTGCTGCCAGCATTGCAGACACGTATTTTCCGAGGTTCACTAGGTGGTTCGTGTGGCCTTCATCAAACCATCGCCGTGCACACTAAAAAGCAACAGAATTTAATGCAAGTTCTGAAGGAGATAGCATAAGTAGTTGAAGGATTATGTTTCCTGTATATACCTGCATGGCTCTCCAGTAATATGGAAGGAAGGAAACTGCATAGGCGAGATCTCTGTAGTAGGTGGTTCTCATGCAGTATCCATAGTCTTGAGTTTTGTAGCTCCCTGTAATGTAGTAGCACGCGATATTCTCGAGATCTCTGAGCATTGGAACCTGTTTGGTTGAAAATGAATTGTTGCTTATTAGGTGATAAATAATAATGAATCTTATCCATCCATTTTCCATATATATATATATATGTTAGTTGTGTAGATGCATTGCAATGTTCACCTGGCTGCAGAGTTGATCAGCTGTGAAAAAGTCGAGCATTGCAACCTTGTAGAGAGGAGATAATACGATGTTTCTTATTACACAAAGGAGACGGTATCTGCTTGACTTGTAGATGATGTTCAAGGGGCACACCAACACTGAAATGAAGGCCTGCAGAAATTATGTGGAAAATCAATACATAATTAAAAACAGGATGATTCCATAATTTGCAGAAGCATTGCATCATCACTATTTTTTTTCTTTTATTTACTAATCTATTGTTTCTATAATACATATTTAGCAATGTACATGGCAGTAAAAAAAATTTATTAAAACTATTTTAGTGCCGCTTTCCTGTGGTAATGTAACATCTTTATCAATCCCATTTTTTTAAAAACAAAATTATTAGTTATTTATTTTGAAAAATATAAAAATATTTTTTTTTATTTAAGTTGGATTACTTTTGTAAAGTTTACATCACTTCTCCCTCAAAATCGTCAATTTTATTTTTCTTGTAAATATATTTTAGCCATTATTTTTTTTTTATTACTAAATCAGGCTGAATTAATTTCATTTTTGTAAGTTTTGAAGCTAAATGTATCCATAACAATTTATACTAATATATAACATTGATGAAAAAAAATAAATATATTATTAAATAACCACTTAAAACATATACAATTTATTTATTTATATATATATTTGGATAATTGTGTTTCTGGGTGTTAAAAACCAGTGAATACTAAAATGAAAAATTTGCTAATAATATTATTTGGTGGGTTGGTTAATGTGTTGTGAAATTACCAGGAGCAGAAGACCTGGAATGGATTGAACTTGAGCATAGGAATACCCTTTGGCCACAAGCGAGAGATGAACAAACAATATCCCCATCACAACCACCATTGATGTGGTGCAGATGAGGAACACATCGTTCTGCTTCAGTTCTTTTGTTTGCGACAGTTCGAAAATGAAACTGTAGTTGATTCGCGCCCTTTTCCACATGACTATGTTGCATCCGTAGAGGAACAAATGCAGGAACAAGAGGCTAAACATGCTGCACAATTTGGCTTTCAAAATTTTAGACATGAGTTTTTGTTGTCAGCTGAGAATAAATGAAATGTGCTTGCCTCAAGACTGGATAGACTGTTTCCATGTACATTACATCAGATTTAGGACCATACATTCCTGTAATATGTGCCATTATAATATATCCGACGAAAAGCGCCAGGAAACAGCCAGTGAACAGCCCTGGTTTATGAGCAAGATCAATAAAAATATCAGTTCATTTCTTTAAGATTTTGGCTTCTTTAAAATTTCAAGATTCGTGGTCATTCATAAAATAATGGCTTCACATTGGCCTTGCTTTATAGGCCACTGCCAA
The DNA here is from genome assembly GCA_001278415.1 of Ocimum tenuiflorum. Classification (NCBI taxonomy): domain Eukaryota; kingdom Viridiplantae; phylum Streptophyta; class Magnoliopsida; order Lamiales; family Lamiaceae; genus Ocimum; species Ocimum tenuiflorum. The sequence goes on along the minus strand of AYJT01052667.1, from coordinate 8,044 downwards.
AGAGTGGACCCCATTTTATCCCTTTTCTCTTTAGGATTTAGTGTCTGATTCATGGTCATCATGTTGTCTTTGATCACAGTTTTTATGTTTCAATATTAATTTTGCACCATAAGGAAAGAAAACAAACAAATGTTAAAGATCTCCACTACAAAAAAAGTATTCAAGAAAAGGAAACCAGTTTTGAACATTATCTTGCATTCTTCATCTTTTCAATGTATTACTTCTTTTCTAATTAAGTTATTGCATGAAACTCACCAATGAAAAAAGTGACAGAATGTGACTCTTTCCTTTGAGTTGGTTTAAGGTATTTCATGGCCTTTCTTTTGTCATCCTCAGCAAAATGCTTCAAAAATATTTCCTCAACTTCATCTGCTAACTTTAGAACCTGTCATATTAATGAAACTTGGTTCAAATTTCAGACAGAATTTGATTCTTGTGTGAGACAAGCATATCTACAGACAACATGAATGGAATCTAGGCAATGGCTAACATAAACAAAGGCCACTTGTTAATGTCCAAGATTAATCTTATGATGTATGTGCAATCCCTCATCCATTCATCTTCCAATTTAAATTTATTGTCGTATATACAACTTTAAAAAAAAAAAAAATTCATCTACCTTGTCTGAGCTGTTGAAATAAGAGCTCTCAACCACTTTTAAATAGATTGGAAGAACTCCTTTATTAGTCACCCTATCGAACTTCTTCAAAATCTTTGCAAAAGCAAGCATGTTCAAATTTCTGAAAGAACTCAAACAAGAAATATAAGTGAGTGAAATTCTATGAAGAGATTATAATAATATCAACAGAGATGATGGTATATACATACCTATAGGTTTTGAGGTATCCTAATCCTTTGTAGAGCTCAACAAAAGCTCCCCTAATCATTTTTTCTGCATGATGCATTTTTGTTTTATTAATGTGCAATTTATTTCCCTCCTGGCCACATTTCTTTGAAGACTGATTTACCAAATCATCCCAAAGAAGATATGATACAGCTGAGAATGTGCGCGTTGGATTCGTTATAGGAATGTGGATTCTTAGATTCTTCCCTTGGAAGCTAACTGTTCTGTCTGAAAATGACCTCATTTTTTTGTCCTCTTTCTTCAATTTGCATGGCTTTCGTGCTTCGCCTGCTACTTCATTGGTTGAGTTCTCCATCCCCTGCTCGGACTCTGTCGACTCTTCATCTATTCCCAAACATAACAACAATTAGTGTTGAATATAAGTAGTAATATTTCTAGGCAATGTGGAAAAAGATTGTTTGATTATTACCACATGATATGGTGCCTGAGACTGAAACATCCTCCTTTGATTCTTGACAAGAAGGACCCTGATTTTGCTTTTGTTTCAAAGCAGTTTTGAGCTCAATGAGAATCTCCAATTGATTCTTCAAAGAATCGCCCCTCTCAAGAAACTCTTTTTCTTTAGTTCTGAAGAATTGGTTCACTTTGTTAAGCTGTTGATCCAAACAAGCAAAAAACTCCATTGCAGCATCACTGTCCGCAAATTGCTCGACTAGCTCTGTCTCATATAAGTCCCCTTTACTAGCTGACGGCGCAGGCCTTCGATGAACCTGAAATTGAGAGTTAAATGTGAATGCTAGCTATCAAATCATTACAATGAAAAACAGAGCATTTTTTAGTTATTTTTATGGCAGAAATGGGAGAGTGAGTACTTGAATGACTGCATGCTCTCTTTTCTTACGCTCAAGAAACGCGTATTTCCTCAAAGATGAGACGATGGTGTTGGATTGGTTTTTGCTTGTGTCAAGATTGTTGAGGATATGGATTTTCTTGAGATCCTTCTTCAGCTTGCAGTAATCAACAAAGGCCTCTTTCCATTCAGGCACTAACTGGCCTTCAAATTGCTTCGAGAACTTCACCATTCTTGCTTGCTCAACCAATATGCAAGGAAAAATCAAAATGGCGTATAAAATCTGTGACCACTAAAACTAGGTTTATTTATGGAGCGGAATTAAAGGAATTTCAGATTGATGCGGCTCGTACATATGCTTGACACCACATTCTTTTATATCCTATGCTTATTCCACTACCAAAAATAACTGCAGACTACATTTTTTTGCATGAAACCCTCTATATAACGGTCCGAGTAAGGATTTTACCATAATGACCTTGTCCGTGTGCAGGAGGGTTGCATGGAGGGGAGGGTAGGATTGGGATTATCCATAAATAGTTGAATTATATGTAGTTAGTCAAGAACTCCTCATTTGGAATCAAACATTATTGGCTAAATAATTTTTTAAGCACACAAAAGGTTGTCTCTAATTAGACCAGCCTGAAATCCACTATATTGGAGATAAGAGAAAAAAAGAAAGAGGTTTGCAATAATTTCCCACTTTCAGTAGAAAGGTTTGCTTTCTTGTGTAAGAAAAGAATAAGATGACATTCATTATTGTCCAAATTTAACGCTAAAGACATTTATAGTGTAGTGTAGTCCATTTTTAGAGTCAAATATATTTCTCTTTACTGATACAATACCATAAGAGAAGAACGTCTCAAGAATTAATTAATTTTGTTGCTACTGAGAAAATGTTAGCATAAATTAGGAATAGCATTTCTGAGTGATGCTATTAGTACAACAAGTAGCTATATTCCTCCTACGTATAATACTCCCACTTTCCCACCAAATTGACGCATGATATATACTATTCCATAATAATTCAAAGAAAGAAAAAAAAAAAAGAAAAAGAAAAATTGGAACCACACATTGCCTTGAATTCCTCGGTTGAGAAGGATAGCAACATGAAGCTTGTTTTCTTGTTTTAATATGTAACTTGTACTACTTTTCAATGTACTCGTTATGGTCGATATTGATCAAATATTAATTTATAGTTGATTCTTCGGGAAATAGTAGTAATATGTGAGAATAATCTTAAAAACTAGTTTAGCAATTAATGGTGATATTGTAAGTAATTATGACATGGATAAAAGCTAAAGAGAAGGTTTTAGGCATTTGAAATCTGAATACTTAATTATTTGTTACTCACATTTTCTATAGTATCTCAAAGAATTTCGTTAATATAATAAGTTTGGAATCTGAATGCTTGTTGTTGGTATAATATCAAAATAAATAAATAAATAAAAATTATATTGTTGGTATAGGTAATTATACAATCATATAATATATATTATAAAAATAAAAATATGGCTGCCTGTGCATGTTTTAGATTCTAAGGGTTGGAAAGTACTTTGAAAAAATTCATGCAACTTAATTAATTAATTGTTTGTTCTTGAATCATTATCTTAATTAATTTTTCTTGCCTGTTAATGCGACCAATAGTTGCGTATGCAAACTAGCTATTTAGCTAAGAACTCTGATGAAATAATTAATTCAATGAGATAAAATAAGAATATTTGACATGTGGAAAATGTGAATAATCATCCACGGGGAGTTTAGACCGTCATACGAGTAAGAATAATATTTTATTAGTGTGTCGTTGAAAAATTATTTGTTTTCTTTATCCATATTATGACGTAATTCTCATGATTATGGATGGTTCAACTCGATCCAATTGAACCCCTGCTCATAGCACAATCTTCTCATTGAATTGTTATAATGACAATGTATACCTGTAAATTTTTATTATTGATAAATAGTAGAAATAAAGATTAGCATCGATTCATCTCTTTTGGTCAATCATAGATTTGATTTATTGTTGATGATCTGATGATAAACATATGAATCTATTAAAAGAGTACTTTTGGAACTTAAATTGTAAGCCGTTAGTTTTGATTGTTTCTTTTATATATAAAGATATCTCTTTTCTAATTGCAAATTACTGTTGTGAAGTTGAATTTCCCATAAGATTGCTCGTCGCCACATAAAACAAAAATGATTGAAAAATACAAATATTCGTGTGCCCTAAATTAAGTACAAATGCCTAACGAATAAAAAGGAAATAAAAGAAAAGAAAAGAAAAGGGAGAAACTCAAAAAGACTAGAAAGTTAAGGTTTTTGTGATTTATAGTCCAAGAAGCAATGACAAGGTCATGAGAATCATGGTCTGAGTAGGATGTCAACTTTTGATGGGTGCACATTGGGCCCTACGTATTCCCTCCACTTCACCACTCTGTTATTACCTTTTTGCCCTCCCCATTTTTTCATGATAGAAAAATCACTTTATTACACTTCACTTAACATAATCATAATAAATATTATTGTTATTATTTTTAGTAAGGGATCAGGAATGGAGGAAAGATGACTACCGAATGTCTTCGAAGAGACCAGAAATTATAACATTAATTCACAAACTAATATGCAATGAGAGAGAGTCATAATTTCGTAAATATAGTTGCGGTTAAGTAGTTACTTCATTATAAGAAAAATGATATTTGTTGTAAATATTTTTATTTTGGTGGTCATTATTTTAATATTTATTGTTAATAAGATTTGTTTTCTTATAGATTGTAAAAGTTGTAAATTGATACGGACATATTTTTTTTAATAAAGATAATCGTTTTCTCTACACTCTCTCTATCTGCGTTCTTGTTCTTCCCCTTTTCTCAATTTACTGCTTTCTCATATGCAATTATGCATCAACAAACTATCAAAAAGGTAATATACTAAGACAATGAAGGGTTGAATTTTAACAATATTAATGATTTCTTTTATAATGGATTTTGACACGCAAGAAATATAATTATTCTTATTTTGACACGCAAGAAATATAATTATTCTTAATATGCAACTAAGAACAAAATGAAAAAAAAAATGACATCCCCATCTCGTTCAAGATTTTCATGCCATGAGGTCACATAATAATATACGGATAAAATAATGCATATCTCTAAGCTTTGAGGGCACAATAATTACAAGCATATGATTCTGGATTAGTATTCCGTGCATGCGAAAGCCATTATATATTTGACAAAATATTGATATCAAATAAGAATATCCCCTTAATTGCAAAATTATTTCCAACTTCTGCATGACTGGATTCTTTTGTTAGAGTCCACGTGTGATGATTCACCAGGCATATACTAATAATAAACACATTAAATTACTTATTCGTTCCTATATAATTATAGATTCTTCTCTCGACTTCATATATAGGATATCAAATAAATAATGGCCAACATGAAATTATACCAAATATATGCTTTGCATATTTTCATCATGGCCCCTTGAAGAAGTTAACGCGGTTCATATATATATATATTTATGCTTAGTAAAGTTTGATGGTGCATTAAAAATCCAAATAAAGATTTTGATATTTGTTCCCACATTTTCTTTCAAAACCATATTCTTATTTGCATTTCAATACCATTTACAATCCACTCACTAAAAAAAATATATATCATTTACTTTCAGTTTTACTATTCGTTTCAGCATCAAACTAGGTAAAAATATCGTAAAAACATTTGTATTCGTTTGCAAATAAAGTATGGAACCTCCGTTAAATGAGACGAAATTAATTTGAACCATATCCCTATCTTCATTTAATGGACCAACACGAGCACGATAAAATCAACCACCGATACAAATTAAATAATATGAAAGAGCCAAAACCCAAATAAAAATCAAACAGCAAATATAGGGGGGCCAAGTTTTTGACACAACACAAATATGTACGAAATTAATGGACAAGTGTGGGAACTAGTAACGCATCATCCGTAATGAACAAATACACCATCTTCTGTAGGTGCGTAAATACATCATTTTCGTATTTATATGTTTAGAAGTAACAAGTTTATCATTTTACCAATTAAAAAACAGGAAAACATGACGTATTTATTAAGGATGATGGTTCCTAATCCTAATTCCAAACCTTGATGAGCTCTTGTTTGATCCATTTGATATTGAATGTGACTGGTACATAATCTTGTTGCTAGCATTCCAGCACTAATATCAGTAAAACTAAGGAATCGCATTAGAAACATGCATGTAGAGGACTTAACCAAGATTTATCATCAGGGAAATAGAGATATGTGCGACATTTAAATAAAAAAAAAAAAGAAAATTTATATTTCAGATCTCTTATATACCTTGAAATTGAAAGAAAAAGTAGGAATAGATTCGTTTGAATAAATGGAGCGAATTGATACCGTTGTCTAGTGCATACATGTCATTTAGGGAGGATAGACAACGAACTAATAAGCAATTAAGAAAATCAGAATAACACATTTTTAAGATATATATCTGATTCTTGTCGTAGGATATAATAATATTGATCATAACTCAAAACACACACATATATATTCTTGAATGGATATAAACACACATGTTCAAATTCAACACTTTTGCTACTGCTGCCTCAGAATCCACCTGCAAGTCTGCGACATGCATTCATCACAATGATAGGTTCTGCTATTTCCAAAATCAAATTCATCCTTCACACAATTAGTAAAGGAAAAGGTATTTCGCCTGATATTATAGGTTAAAAATAGGAAATTAGATGATGATTCGAGCTATATCTGACTTTTCTTTTGATGAGAAAATTAAATGAGTGTATATTATATTACAGTCACCAATTTCCCCATCCTATCTGGTGGTGGCCATTATGTATCGGAGCCGGCTGAACCGGGCTGAATGAATCGGAACCGGAACTTGGCCGGATATACATTGATCTTTTCAAGTTCCAATTCTTTTGAATCGCAATTGGCGGTTTCAATTCCAAATCATCAAAATTTATATTATTTTAAGTGAAATATGCCCAGAACCAAAACCTAAACAGATATTTTGCTATACGACTTCAAGCTAGAATTGGTCAGGATTTACACGGGCAAATCCGCTTCCAATTTTGCTGGGGCCGGAACCCGTCTGTGGCCACCGCTAATACTATTAAGTCAAACTTTTTTTTTTCCCTCTCAAATATATAAATAAAGTATAACATAAATCAGTGGTATGGCTATTACCCTACATGGCTCCATGATCTGAAGAAAGAAGCCAAATCAAATACTAAGGGCCTGGTTGATTTATTTATTTATTTTTAAAACACCACACATTTTTAAAAGAGTAATTCCCTCCAAAATAAATTCAAATTTTTTATCTATTTTTCTCTCTCATCAACTAAAAAATATCAACAAATAATATTTCATCACTTTTAAGGGTACTTCACTTTTTTGGAGTACAAATCAAACCGGGCTAAATAACACATAATTTTGCTCATTTGTAGATGATTGCTCTGATGTGATAACGTGGGACTGGAATTTAGGTTAGGCCCATAAATATTATTGTTAAGCTCAAATATCGTATTCAATATATTTAGCTTAGGCCCAAATATTTACCCAATCGGAGGGAAACTGAGCCCAGTATGATAGACATTCAAAAAAAATCTTTACTCGAAGAATCTTCACTACGCGTTCCTCTCATTATTTCATGACACATCGATTAAGTGTGAATCACATCTCTATCAGTACGAGACTTTTAGGAAAAGCTTAAAATAAAATCCGAAAAATATAAATTCATAATATTTGGCGGTGAATAAAATTTATGCACAAGCTGATTGACACTAACTACCTCCAACCAAGGAGGCTGGATATTTAGTAAATTATTTAAGGAATTAGAAATGTATATGGAATATTCTTGCTTGACATCACAGACCTAGATTGGAACATCATGAATAAAATCATAAATGTTTACCAAGAACTAATCATTTGGAAAATTATGATTTATTTAAGGGACGGAGCCTTCATCTTTCTGGAGAGAATTCCCTTTGAAATTAACTCACTTGTATGATTATTTAAACACTATTAAAACTTGTGTTAGATCGCCTAAATGATTTATGTAAATCTAAATACTTCATGTTTACCAATCCAAACATATATCCGCTTTGAATCATAAATCCAAATGCATGCCCACCTTGAATTTTAAACTGAAACTTGTTCAAATAATTTAGGCGATTCAACGAGAAATCTCCTCATACTTTATTACGTTATATATAATAATTGAGATGCTCACAATATCTGAATCAATTCTCTATCCTTTCGGCATTTAATGCAGTAAATATTCGACTATTCGTTGTTATCGAAATTGTCAGTTCCAAAATATTGATGTTGATGCGAAACCACCAAGTAAGCTTT
>AYJT01052664.1:0-11999 GCA_001278415.1 Ocimum tenuiflorum | reverse complement strand
GCAAGATGGTCATCAAGTGAAAAAAAGAGAGAACACAGAAGAGGAGGAGGACGAGGAGAATGAAAAAGAAGAAGAGGAGGAGAAGGAAAATAGTGTTGATCAAGAGAAGGAAACAGATGCGGAAGCAACAACGAAAAAGAGTTCTATTGATCAGGAAAAAGGCAAACAAGGAGTGAAAGAACGTGGTTATTTTAAAAGATCAAAACAGACCTGGAAAAACAGGCAAGCTGCTCAAGTGAAAAAAAAGTCTGATCAGGAGAGTACAAAAGAAGAGGAGGAGAAGGAAAATAGTGTTGATCAAGAGAAGGACATAGATGCGGAAGCAACGAAAAAGAGCGCTTTGTATCCGATAAAAGGCACACAAGGAGTTAAAAAAGCTCTTTATCTGGAGAAGAATAAAGGATCAAAACTACTCACCAAAAAAAAGCAAGCTGGTCATGTGATGAAAACAGGAGTAGAGGAGAAGGAACAAAGTGCAGAGGCGGTGAATAAGACCGCAGCCACGACGAGTGATGATCAGAAGCAACAACTGAAAGATGAGTTGGAGAAGATACAGAAAAAAAAAAAGTGCTTCATTGTTATCGACGATATTACCGAAGCAAGCCAGTGGAATGAAATAAGCCCTTTCTTCGATTTCAAAAATGAGACTCGGATTCTACTAACAGCACCGGATACAACAACGATACCCGATGCGGTTTCGCATCAAGATACAAAAGCTGATAAGGTCTTCTATGAACTGGAACGGCTAAATGAAGAGGAGGCTTGGAAGTTGTTTAAGGAACACGCTTTTCGCGGCAAAAGGGCACCAGGTTTGTTCTCTTTGTCCAATTTTTATGACCTTTGCATGTTAACATCAATTTAGCAAACTTGACTGTCTGAATCTAGTGAATTCAATCTACATAACCTCTTCATTAAAAACCACATCTTGACTAGGGATAAATTTTCAATTGCACTCATCCCAGAATCTATAACCAAATTCATCAACACTGTAGCAAATGAACTTACACTTAACAGATTTACCATCTAATTTTCTTCTAGCAATAAATTCAGTGAGGATATATGCAACAGAGCCAAAGACATGGAAATATGACAGATTTACCTTACTACTACTTGAAGCCTCATGTGGTATGTCATTCTCCAAAGGTGTTGAGGGACCTCTGTTAATCACAAATGTACAGGCCCAACCTGGAGAGTGGACCCGGGAGCGCGTGGCCCTAGGGCCCCCAAATTGTAGGAGTCCCAAAAGTTTTATGATCCATTATATATATTTAATAGAAAAAGCTTAATATGGTATATTATTCTTGTTAGTTCACTTGGTTGATGTGTGTATCACCAAAACTAATAGGTCCTGTGTTCAAAAACCAACAATCTTCTTATTAGTTTTTTTTTTTTGTTATTATTCGTTTTCTTTTCCTTTCATGCTATTTTTTATTAATGTTTACTCACATGCTGTTTTTCTTTTTCTTTTTGTTATTAATGTTCTTTCTCTTTTTTTCCCTATTTAAATTTTTTACTTCTTGTTTTTGCTATCCTTTTTTATTTTCTTTTTATTTCAGTTTTGTAATTCGATCATTTTTCTCCTCTTTTACTTCCCCATTTTTCTCTTTTTGGTTTGGTTTTCTTTTGCAACTATTATTTCATTCTTTTTTATTATTTCACTACACATGCTATTTTTGTATTAATATTCTCTTATTTTATTTCTATTTCACTTTTTTTTCCCTTTACATTAATTATATTCTGAATGCTCATATTTCCCGCTTTTCGTTCTCCACTTCTACCATTTATATTATATTTTGAATACTAACTTTATGGATAAACTACTCTTTGATACTGAGTGGATAATAACATATTCATTGTGTAAGAGTTTGACATGAAAGAAAACATAATACTTTTTAGCTTGTTTAAGACTTTTTTCATTTCTTTTTGAAGTTGATATTTCACTTTTTTAATTTAATTGAAATGGAGTTATTATCACAAAACTTAAACACATTCATGAAAACTTTAGGGCCTCCATTTTGTATTTGCTCATGGGCCTCCGTATTGTCGAGGCTGGCCCTGCAAATTTATTAGAATTAAACATCATCATACCATGTAGCTTCTTGATCCACTTAGGGTTATGATTCGGGCATCTTCCCTTTTTTATGATTTTCAGAAGCTTGTAATAAGCCAAATAAACATCTTCAAAATCTCTAGATATATAGTTTTCCATTACTTCATTCATGCTGCAAGTGGATACTGCAAGAATGAAATGATGTTCCAAAATAGGAGGGTGTAAATAAGTCGAGCTAGCTTGATCTTGAACCCATAACGAGTGACTCCGTGGGACTCTTCCCACTTAGAATTAGAGCATGAGCAATTCAAATGCGGATGTATTTATTGATCTCTTATCACTCTTATTCTTTTCCTGCCCGATTTTATTCTTATAATGATCATATTCCTCGCGGTTCCAACACTGAATTGAAGCCACAACTGTTTTCCCTGGCTTTTACCTCTCGACTTCGATCAACCACGATGCGGTTCTGATCTTGATTTTGCACTCCCTCTATTTTCTGAATTCAATGCCGATCCTGAAGCGTTTCTAGAGTCCGACCTCGGAATTTCTTGTTGATAATCAAATCTCTCACTTAAAGCAAACTTCATAATTTTCATTTCCTACGGAGGTAATAACAATATTAATTATCTCACTCCAACCTTTTTGTAAAGTTGAAAACATAATAAGGGCTTGAACTCATCAAAATAAATCTCAACCGAGCGCAATTGTGCATTAATTAAATGGAAATCTTTGAGATGTTTAGCATGAGATCCCTAGGTACACGATCGTGTCACACTGTTTAGATGATTGATGCGTGTGCTAATCAATGGAAGTCATTCAGGTAATGTAACACAATGTGTAACATCATTGTGTAACTAGGGATCTCAACCGCCAAAGCAGCCTCTAACATCTTAAAATTAAAAAGCTATCACATAATATCCAACATTTGCCTCGTGGCCTTTCTACCGATGGCATGGTAAGTAACATTCCTGGATAGCGATAAAGAAAACATGCTCTATATTGACTATTTTTGTGCTAAAAGTTTCACATCCAGCGCCCGGTACAATCTTTATTTTCCGAAAACCAAAATGCCTACCATCCAACTTCTCAACTGGTGTTTTCCCTTCGACCATCATATCGGCCCGGATCTTGATGCTGGTTGTTAAGGAAGGCAATAATGAAAACATACAAAAGTCATGAGAATTGGTTATCCATTCAACCAAGAATGACTGGGGGTGTTATTGCATATTAAACTTGGTTATTGGGCTTACAACCAGCGATTTTCGGTGGCACCCGCGATTTTGGATGAAAACCATCGTCATACTGGGTCGGCTCTGATACCATATTAAACTTGGTTATTGGGCTCCATTCACCCCTACAAAACCAGCTTCTAAGGATGGGATACCCTCACCTTTATAAACTAGCACATGCCTCGATCTTTAGTCGACGTGAGACAACTTTAACAAGTCACAACTCTAATTACAAATATTATGGCATATGTCTAAAATATCCCCCATAAAAAGTTCAGGTTTGGGGCATAGCTCCCCAACACCCACTTTCGGGCATGGGCACGCCCGACAACCGTCGACCAACTCACCGCTGAGTTGGATCGCTGTGTATCTGAGCTTTTGTGTTCAGTACTTCAATATATAAGGGATAGAAGATAAATGTAAACCTTTTCTCTTTGATTGTTTTACAGAGAGAGGCATTATGCCCAAATTAGGAAAAGACATGCTGCGGGAATGCGATGGTCTCCCATTAAACATCTCCAATCTTGGAAGAAAGTTGAGTACAAAGCCTTTGAGTGAATGGCATGAGGAAAGTAAAAATGTCAAACAATATTTGCAAAGGGACGACTACCAGAGTGAACCAAATGAGATATCAGAAGATCGACAAACCGTCTTCGAAAAAATAAAAATCTATGATCAACTAAATTATCATAAGAAGCAATGTTTTCTCCTCTTGCCCATCTTCAAGGGGAATAAGGATGTCGACTCAGAAGACCTGAAGTTCTTATGGATGGCTGAAGGCATGGTTCCAACAATGGATATGGCTGAAGAATATGTGCAAGAATTAGCAGATAAGCTGGCTGATAATGGGAGGTTCAAGCCACTTCATCTTCACAATAAAGCGAGGGAGTTGTCTTTACATTATGGTAAAAAAGAAGACTTCCGCCTCATGGTACTCGACTTTTCCGGTGGCCAGGAGCATGAGTTTCCTAATTTCTTAGTCCGAAGACTAGCAGTTCATTTCAACAAGTTCTCATCATCCCTTGAGAAAGATGCTCTCCACGGAAAGCGTTTGCTTCGATCACTTTTCTTCATCAACTCCGACCAGGAACACTGTGTTTTGCATGTGAAAATATCTGACTTCAAGGAGTATAAATTACTCAGAGTTCTACATTTTGTAAGGTGCAAATTCGATGGTAGAAAGCTACCCCAAGGAATAGACGAGCTCTTAAATCTGAGATATTTGGGTGTATTATACTGCGATCTGGACGAATTGCCAGCATCTATAGCAAATGTTAGGAACCTGCAAATTCTTAATGTGAGAGCCTATCATGATGCTAAACTCGCGATACCGAATTCCATATACCAAATGGCTCGCCTCAAACACCTTCGCCTCCCAGATAACTCGGGTGGTGATCAATCCGCCATGCGGAGAAACCCGGAAAAATCGAACAAGCTTAAGCTGGATGGCTTGCATGGTCTCGAGAGTTTGGATGGTTTCAATGCTGACATTCATGATGTCGAAAGCCTTTCCGGGTTGGATAAGCTTCGGCACCTGGTAGCACATGCTAACAGCAATGATAGCCTGGAATCAGTTATCGAGTTTGTCAAGGTTAAAGGTGATCGTGTTCGTACAAAACTTTATGTGGAGTCCCAATGCAATTTTACTTCAGAAGAAGGATTGGAAATCTTGCAAGAGGTTTTAATGTGTCCCAATCTTCATTCACTAACATTATCCATGGCCCGTGTAGATGAGTTCCCAAATTGTGGAACGTATGCATCTAAACATGTGACTGAGATAAAGCTTATCGGGTGCAAACTTAGTAAAGATCCCATGGAAGCACTAGGGAAATTTTCCAACTTACAGAAACTGTATTTAGTGCATGGTGCCTTTGTCGGAAAAGTGATGACCATCGATGATAAGGGTTTTCCGGAGCTTAAATATCTTGAATTAGGTTATTTGTCCAATTTGGAGGAATGTAGGGTTGCTAAGAGATTCAAGGAAGGACATTTGGACATGAAAGTGAACCGGTGTCCGAAATTTAACCAATCGTCCCCGTCGTCTTTGACTCGTCGCGACGATGCTATTCTGTTTCCGGAATCCATCATCACCAGTTCCGTAACTCAAACACAAAGGTATTTATAAGATTCAATCATTTGTGAGTAGAAATTTAGGGGGAAAAGAACATGAAATTCTCGCCGAGTGTTTTGATTATATTTTTTCTTTCAGGGAATTTAATCCTTCTTCTTCCGGCAGCAGTTCTGTTCATTAGGGGGTTCTCAGGTATTATTTCCTTTGTGCTCATATTCTTTGGTGAGGTTCAGTCCAACCTATATTAACAAGCCGAGTAAATTGCATTTTCGGTTTGATAGAACATGGTCTGATTTTCTTTTGGTCCCAAAAATTCACTTTTAGTTCCATAATTGCATTTTGAGAAGATCTCCGGTTAGACCGCCTAAATGATTTAGACAGATTTTGGTTTAAAATCCAGAAGGGATATGGATTTGAGTTTAGAATCGAGGAGGGGTATGAGTTTGGGTTGATGGAAATGAACTATTTAGATCCAGCTAAATTTTTAGACGGTCTAACGCAAATTTTTACCTTGCATTATTGGCTCACAAAAAAAAATTCATCAAATTTTTTTAGTCTGTTGGCATTTATAATTCAAGTTCTTTGTATAAATAACAATAATATAAGTGAAATATCAAATAGTATAAGCAAATGAGCAAGTGATTCACATTAATAATTCATGGGACTGAAATTGCAAAATTTTAGATTTTGGACTAAAAATAAATTTTTGGAACTAAAATAAAATGGGATCGTGTCCTATGGAACCAAAATCGCAATTTAAGAAGCTTATTCAGTTCTTCATTTAACGAATATTTATATTGTTTTGTTATATCCCAGAAAACTTAAATTAGATGGTTCAACGAGGCAAATGGACCAGATACACTATGAAATTGGTATCATCGTTTATATTATCAAAATTAACTGATTTTCTATATTATTGTAGCTCAATCATTATAACTTCTAATTATGCAAATAATATATCGAATTAATGCTCGTTTATTATCTTTAATTTTAGGTACATTGTGTCCATGTACATTTTTTAAAGTTTATTTAATCTCAATTAGAATTTATTAAGTCCTTATTTGGATTTATTAATCTCAATAAGGGTTTATCCAATTGGGGTCTATGATATATCAATTTGACTTTATTACATCTCAATTAGGTGCTACAATAATTTAGGAGGAATTAAATTTAATTAAAAAAACTTGTATTCACACAAACATTGAATAGTTTGAGTTCAAACTTTCTCATGTAAAATAGTCTTTCGATATCATGAATGAAAGAGCACAAAGAGAAGTTTAATTTGATATATAATGTGCGTAAATTGGATAAAAATGAGAGATTTATTAGCATTTTAAATTTGAGTTTCTTTTTATTTATTTACATAAGTTGAGTTTTCCGTACATGGATAATGAATTGCTGAAATTAATTTGTGTAAAGCATAGATGGTATGTCATAAAATCATCTTGTGTAAACACAAAGTTCTTGAGGTCTCGAGTTCGATACTTATGAATCCCCTTTGTCAATCAGCAATTTGAGTTTATAGTTTAAAATGATGCATTTTTATATGACTCAAAATATATGATTTCTGAAATATATTTCAGGTTAAGCAATGGAGAAACGAGGGGTGTTGATGATGGTGGCCTTCCCACTTTATTATAAATATTATCATAATATGGAGAAATGTATATCATATTATTATAAATAAAGGAAAACTTACCAGTAGTAATTTAAATGACAATTCCCCCTAATATTAAACTTTCAGTGGCGAATTACTCGATGTCTGGAGCTTGAATTGCGAGATGATAAATGTTACTTTGTTTGATTTGCTTGAATAGGTGATTGCTCATGTTGATTTTATTTTTATTTTGAATTGATATAAATTCTACTCTAATGGTTTGTGTTAGTTTCAAGTTTATGATATTTGTGTTTTTTCAATCCTTAGAGTTGAGAGGGGGAGGAGGGGTCGAACCATAAACAACTGTTGTTTCTTTAGAGAGTTTTTATATATTAGTGTCCGTCAATGAAATATCTTTGAAAAGGCTCACTCCCTATTCTTACTCATACCATATATTGTATACGGGTTATTAACATGATTATTATTAATAGTGATCAATAGTATACTCCATAGTTCTTTCAGGATGCTTTAGTGGTGGATACCCATGTATAAAATCCCTCCAATGAGAGAGGTCTCGCGTTAAAATTCCCTCTTCCCCAATTACCCAACTCAAAAAATATATATATACTTCATGAAAATATTTTAAACCAAAATCTCTATTAATCAATAATTTGTCAATAATCAGCGCGTATTACACTGGCGGACCTACTCAATGATTTGTTTACCCCCAATTTTTTTAGTGCGTATATGTGTAAATATAATTATTTTTTATATAGTGTGTACCTTCATTATAGATTTATCTCTTTACTTATAAATCTCGTACCTCCAATTTGAAATTTTTAAGTACGCTATTATGGTATTATACAATTATATATATGTTCCCCTACCTACCATGGACATAAGTTAACCTGTCTATAGATGATGTGGCAATGTCACGTGGAAGATAGGGTAAATCTAAATTATTCTCAATGCAACCTCCATCTGTATAAATTATTTTTCAGCACAAAAAGTTACAGGATGATGTTTGGGCCTTTCGTTGGAGTTAACAACTATCTACAAACTACTAATTTTGGGAGTGGAATCTCAAGTGATGAGAAGAAAGAATCTTTTATTTGGTTATTTATAAAGTTTTTAGAATGTCAAACCACCACCCTCCAGGTGTGATCATCATTGACCTAGATGCTGCTATATCATGAGCTATCTTAGAGGTACTTTTGGCTGCTTCACATTGAATTTATCATTTGTGGCACATACTTGACACGTTTTCTGAGATCATACCACGAGCAATATCACAAAATTTTACATACTGTAAAGCAATTAGAATCAAGTGCGGAATTTGAAAATAGATGGATGGAGTTGATGAAATCTACTACACTGAAGAATAATGATCGATTAAATAATTTGTACACAATTCGCCATTGATGGGTATATGCTTGTGTTAAGAACTTCTTTTATGTAGGGCTTAGAGGTAAAAATAGGTCAGGCTAGGCTTTGACTCAAAAAGGATTAAACTCCCTGAAAGAAAAAATGTAATCAAAACCCCCTGCAAGAATTTCATGTTTTTTTTCCTAGATTTGTGTGGAGAATGTAATCAAAACCCCCATGTTTTTTTAATCAAAACCCAAAGATTTACTTCTAGTCCTAAAACCCAAAAATTTGCAACTTCGATTCCAATCAATGAATTACTTTGTGAATTACACGCTCATTTGTTTAATTTGTTTTATATTTAGCCTATTTTATTCTTAATAATACAAAGAAATTGGAATTAAAAATACAAAAAAACTTTTTAATCTAAATTTGGAAAATTTGTTGATGGGACTAAAATGCAAGTATGGACCAAAATGAAATGGGACCGTGTCCTATGAGACTAAAAAAGCAATTTACTCAAAATGATACTACTCAGAAATGATTGAATCTTACATTTGTGATGGATTCCGGAAACACTATAGCATCGTCCTGAAAAGTAGAAGACGATGGGAGATTGTGACGACCCACAGTTACCAAAGGAATGGAGATATTGCTCCTGCAAAAGTAATAACAAATAAAGCAGTAGGTGGGTATTCAAATAAAGACGATCGAGCACCGAACTTATTGCGAAGGCGTAACTTATATTCATGTACTTTATATTCCCCAAAGTTTGTCCTAGGAATATTTGATTTTGCTCGTGAGCGTAATGTTATAAGCCTGAAACCAGTCTCTCCCCAAAGGGGTCCCCACTCTGGACCCCCACAAAGGGGAGGAAGACTGAAGATTATCATTTTCTATAGGGAAAATATTCAATTATAATACAAATTATTCGTCTTTCATAAAAAATAATACAAACTATGTGAAATTTCAAATATATGTATAAACTATGAGAAATTAGTTAAATATAGAACGATTTAAATTTTTTCGGCGCTGAAATGCTGGAGTAACATGCCATATTTCTAGGTCACGTAATTTTAAATGACGTGGAAATAAGATTTTCAAATTCTACATCATAAATGACGTGACTTCAAATAAGATTTAAAAGTTTTTCTGTTGTAGTTTGATGTAAAATGTCCAGCATCCATGCAGTTTTAAAAAGAAAAAAAAAAAAGTAGCTACCAATAGATCATGGTCAAGTTGAACTAACATTGAAGTTGTAAATTTGGTTGAACACTAATTAGGCACTGTATGGGCGTCCATATATGGGCTGCACCCACTCTGCCAACCTAGTTTTTTGTTTTCACATTTTAAATATACAAATATTATAAAAAAATAAAAAATGTTAAGCTACCTAACAAAGCAGAATTAAAATTGGAAAACATTTAATTATATCCTATATTATAAAATTTTTCAAAAATAATACAAACTATCTAAAATTTTAAATAAATGTACAAATTATCTAAAATCATTCAAATGTCGAGTATTGTAAGAAGAGAAGGTGTCCGGTTAGACCGCCTAACTGATTTAGGCGGGTTTTGATTTAAAATCTAGGAGGGATATGAGCTTGGATTTAGGATCCATGACGGATATGAGTTTGGATTGGTGGAAATGAACTATTTAGATCCACCTACATCATTTAGGTGATCTAACGCAAGTTTTTGCCCCGTAAGAATAAGAATAGGAGTTAAAACACACAAACCACAATGAACATTAACAATATAATCCAAACAATGTCCAAAGGGTAGTTGTCATCTAAATCAACATACAATTTTCCCTTGGTAATAACATAACAACCATTCAAGGGGTCCGAAATGGAAGGCAACGGTCATCTACACCACTCTATGATCAATTGCTAAACCTGAAAAAAATTTAGAAATTCAAGCCACTTAATTACTCTAGTTTGTTATTGACAACACGGAATCAATATGGGAGAGGATGGGGGGATGCGGGTTAAGCCCCTTAGCACGAAACCTTTTTCTGAGTTTATAGTGGAATAATCGATTGTATTTATGCAATAACCCGAGAAAAATTAGACTCGGATGAACAAGAATAAGTAGGAGATGAATATTTCAAAATGAACAAGAAAAGAATTATGTATACATATGTATCTATAAAAAAAATATAAAAATTAATATTAACCTCCTCAAATTTTTTTCCAGGTCGGTCCCCGTTCAATAGGCATCTTGAAAACTAGGTTTTTGAGTAGATAATTTTGCTTAAGACCGTTCGTTTTGTGTACATTAATAAGCAAAATTGAGAAACATAATATATCAAAAAAGGCCAGGACGAATTTAGAGGAGACTCGAGGCCTCTGAAGATCACAGTTTCCTTAACCCAGATTTGTTCTGTGTAAGCTATCAGGATACCATGGATAACATCGGTCTAATTCCACAATGCTCAAGAGAGAGACAAAAAGAGAACACAAACTAAAACTCTTCTATTGTTGCTTGAAAATGAAATGGGAGCATTATTTATTAATGTTGCAAAAGTCGATAGGCGGTAGTCGAGCGGCCAGGGGGCTTAGCGCCTAGGCGGGCGCCTTGGTGGTTAGCCTGTTTTTATTAATACTTCTTTCATATATTTTAAATATCTAGGTATCCTAACAAAGTAAAATTAAAATAATATTGACCCTTGCAATTTAGATAAATATTTAAAAATTTAATGATATCAATTTCCAATGAAACAACAAAATAATATCAATACAGTTGTATCAAAATAAGAGATAGTGATGGATAATAATGATACATTATTAATGTTGTTGGTTACTAAATATTTTTAACAAAAAACAAAGTATTAAACTCTAAACCATATTCAAATAAAATGAACAACTCAATGCAAATAATGATGTAAACTTCTTATGCTTTTCTTTTTTTTTTTCTTTTTTTATCTTATAGATCCAACTATTAATGAGCAAAGAAATAATAAAGAAATCAATAATATATAAAAGAAATGAACTTAAATTAAACAATTAACAAATAAAATTTATTAGCCCACGTGATGATTTACCATGCAAGCATGGACACAAGTAAATTGCTTACCATTCAATAATAGGAAAATATATTAATCTATACTAACCTATTGTGGAATTCTGTTTATTAATTAAAAATTATGCATTTCTAGTTCAAACTATATTTGTTATGTAATTTCATTCCAAATTATTTTATTATGTAATTTCATCCCAACTCACTAACTGTTAATTCTTTTGCCACATCAGCCGTCAGGGTGAGATGACAGCTGACATGGCTGCCGCATCAATGTCGTAATGTGGTGCATAGATCAATTTTTTCTTCCAAAATAATTTCTTATTTAAAATTTGTCATTTTCATTTTTGTAATAAAACTAAAATTCTACAAAAACGAAAATGATAACATTTTTAAATAAAAAACCTATTTAGCCGAAAAAAATAACAATTCAATGATATTTTTGTTGTATCTCAATTCTCAAGTATTTTGATTGCGAGCCATATAACTATCACTATTAAATTAATCACTAATAATATTTTTATGTTTCCAAGTAAACTAACGGGTTTGGTATGGGGGGTGGGCAACTAGCACATTAAATAATACCAAGATTAATTATTAGCACTTAGGAATCATTTTAGATTAATTCGTCAGCACCTAATCTATATATATTATAAAAATG
>AYJT01052636.1:0-10253 GCA_001278415.1 Ocimum tenuiflorum | reverse complement strand
TAGGTTGGCCCAATAGTCTTTTATCCAAGGAATTCTAGGCCCAGTAGGAAAAAGTTTGCTAAGTCTTTTATAAATATGGGTTTGTGATTAAGAATCATAACACAATTCACGTGACAAAATCACAGAAATCCTAGAGAGAACTAAGGGGAGCGATGCCTATAGGGTAGAATTCTAGGCGGAGATTTTGCGATCTGTCATCACCGGACTACGTGAAATCAGGCAGGGGATACAACTCAAAATTCAATTCTGGAGTCATCTTCTACATTCATAGACGATCTTTGCGCCAAATTCGCAGGTAATTTTCGCTACTCCCGCGTGTTGCAATTACGATTTCTTAGATGCATGCTTAGGCAAAATAACTGATGTATGATAAGTTATGGTATCCAAAATCCGATCTAGGCGAAACGAATCGGAATTCAATTTTTCCATTCCAACATCCACTAATCTTTGTTATACACGGTGAGTTAACATGGTTTGCAACTAGAATTCTTTTGAAACGGAGGACTTCGACTTCCTCAGTTGTAGGCACAGCTGATCGTAGAAGCTTTACCGGAGACTCCTAGGCTTCTTGATCAGTAAGGGTTTGAGCTTTTAGTTCTCTTCAAGAACATGATTGGTTTTAGTGATTGGGTTCTTTGATAAATGATTTATCAAAGAACATCTCAGTGTCCTTACCTGAGGGCTTTGGACCACTGGAGAAATGTCTCAAGTTAGAACTTGAAAGATGGCTTAGAATTTGTAGAGAGAGCAGAGAGCTTGAGCACGGAATGCAAGTCAGTAACTTTTTCTTCTTCCTTCATCTCTTCTATTTAGAGGAAGTGATTTTGAATAGTGTCCGTTGTGAAACAACGAACAAATCCTTCCTTTTGGCTTCCACAAATTGAGCCGTTACTGTACTCGAAAGCAGGCTTTATTATACTCTTTTTCTACTGAAAAATTGGATAAAGCTATTATCTGCTGGATAATAACCAAGGACTGACCACCTTTAAGGTACAGTAGCAGGTCAGCTATATTATACGTCTTGTCACTTCTGATATTCTTCTGCTTTTCAGTTGTAACTGTATTTAAGGTTGACTGGGGAACTATCAACCTTTTCGAAGTGATAGACAGCTAACTTGATTGTCAGCTTTGGAATCTTCTTATTCTCTTTGTCTTCAGTTGACAACTGAGCTTAACATAGTTGTCTGGGTATTTGTGAATCATGTTTTCACAGCTGAGTTTATCACAACTTTTCCTTCTTATACTCACACCTGTCAAGGCTAGCTATGGTATCCACAGCTGTTTGGACACAGCTGAGGGTAGGACCTGGAACTTATTTTCTGCTGCTGTCAGGACTTGTATGTTTCCAACTTTTGTCTTAATGAACCTAAACTATAACATGTAATTGTATACAATTACATTCTAAGATCAGTCTTATTCTAGTTAACTGCACTAATAGTGTTTGATATTCATCAAAATACAAAATATTCCTAACATATATATTTCCAGCTATATTAATCAATTAATCCAGCAGCTTTTAACATATTAGAATAACATAAATTTGGAGATATATACAAAATTCATTTAATTGAAAATATGAAGAATACAATCTGTCATGTGGCAATAACTCTCTAGTTTTACTTTTTAATTTTTCCAACCATCCACCCAAATACCCAATCTCGACCCTCCCCATTTGTCTTTGTGTGTTACTTCTCTATGAAACCCCTACCAGTGTTTTTTCTTTTTACTCCATTTGAATCTCCAACACACAATCAACAACAATATTTTGAATACTCGGTTGCCCATGGCGCTGCCATCCTTCTTGCGTAGTCAATAATATTTTTAATATTCTTCCCAAGTTACATTACAGTCGTAGGGTGATGAATCTCATCTCTCGAATTCAATCATCATGATTTTTAATATTTCTTCGAATGTTATAACATCTTTTTTAGAAAATCTGAAACTGCATTTTGGGGTTGGTTATTATAAACAATTTCGTTTCTTGTTATATGAATTACGATTCATCTGTTAGAGGAGTTTTTTTAGTCATGTTATATGTGAATTTTTTTTGTTTTTTATTTTGTATGTCGTTCTCCTTTGTAGATAAATCTGTATCAATTTTAGGTTGTATCCTCGAAACAGATCCCAAAGGAAAAAAGAACAGAAAAAAAAATAGAGCAAACTATCACACTGTTACTTGGGCGGGAATTTCACTATGTCAACTCCATGGGTTATTATATACAATAGATAATAGATATGATTTTTATGTAGCTGAATATATGATCATAAATTATATTTAAATATCTAAAATTTTAAAGTAATTCAAATTTTGAATTAATATTTTGGAGTTTTAATTGTTTGAATTCAAAATTATATAATATATTATATTATAATTAAATTTCTAACACTAACAAATATGAAAGTAAAACAAATAAAATATAAATTATATAATAATTATAAATATAGATAATTACAATTCTAGAAGATTTTAAAATAAATAAATACAAAGTATATTATTATTGTGGATGAAATTTTCATGAAGAATTAAGATGAAACTTTAAGTAGAAACAACGAGCAAAATCACAAACAGAAATTTTAGCAAGAAATATGGCTGAATACTTATTTCTGTCCCTTGCAAAAGGAATGAAAGAAGGTATTTCATTCCCCTCTTTACAGCGTTTTTGTAGTGGGTGCAAATAGTGGGCTTTTTTTTAGTGGGTGCAAATAGTGGACTCAATCTCTTAACCATATTTGGTCTTGGTTGGACCTTTGACGAGTACAAGCCTGCTTGTTTTATGGTTGATTGAGCAATGAGCCATGGACCTTCCAACAAGATGTAGCATCTAATAAATATAGATAATTATAATATAAAATTATATATTTGAGGGGAATAAAATAAGAAAGAAACAATCTGAAATAGCTAAGGCACTTGGTATAAATTATTGAATGAAAATGACTTTAATTGTGGAGTATAAATATAGATATGATAATAATTACTACCATTCCTCTTGACATTATCCCATTCCCTAAACCCAAAGACCCCTAAGCTTTAGCACATCATTTAACCCAAATTGAATTAAAGTACATAAAATATTGAAAAGGAGGCAGTCATCTATGTTGAAAGATTGACGCATCATTCATATTATTCTCAAGGAGAAAGATGACCATATATATCATTTACTGATAGGCACAAAGTCAAAATCCAACAGTTTTCACTGAAGCAAGCACAAAATAGATCTCAAAGGATCCAACAAGTTTCCCCAAAAATCAAAACATAAATCTGAGAAAAATAGGCCATCACTCCTCGGAAAGCACAATAGCATCCTACAGCTTAGGCTTCAGCGAATCTGAACAAATCAACAGCAAGATTAGAAAAGGTCAAAAGGCTCATACAAATTCGTAGTGTTAATATCCAACACAAATAAACAAGAAAAGTCTTACCCCAGCTCAGAGAGCTTCAAGTGAGCCTCAGCATAATCAGCAAAGAAGACATCCTCATCCTAAAACCAATAATGAAAAAGTTGAATTAACGCGATGGAACAGCACACAAAGGTGCGAAAGAATGGGCTAGAATCTACAAACCGCAGCATATTTCTCAACAAGAGGGCGGAAGGAAGGGTCAGTAAGAAGAGTCTTGTCTGTCGGTAACTGCAAAAGCCCCTCTTTCTCTCCACTCAGAAGCTCCCTGTTCACGATTAACAAATAAAAAGATAATATTACAAACCATAACATGGTGCATTTTATTGTAAATTACAGGACAGGTGCTGTGCTGCCATACTTAAAGTAAGAGTTGTCGAAGATGAGAGGGTTTGTCGTCCATGGTCCCTCAAATCCAGATCGCTCCTTGTGGCATCTCCCCTGCATAGACGAGACAATCATCATGTAAAGTACCAAGCACCCCCCCATAATATCTGCGAAATGAAAAAGACAAATAATTGAGCACGAACCAGGGTGTGGCCACCAGAAAGTGCAACTATATCCTGATCATTCAAACCCATTTGTTTGGTGAAGACCTGCCTCAGGTGGTCAGATCCTGAAGCAAATGAGGCAATTAGCATCACAAAGAAATAACATAGTGATATCATCAAGTACAAATTTTACAGTTGATAATTATCTTTTCTCATATTAGTATTCTACCCAAGGAAAAATTCATGGAGAATATGGTGAGCTTACCTTGGGTAGCATCAGGCAGACGGCCTTCAACAGGTGGCTCTGGCTTGTCCTAGGATTTTAAAAATCCAACAGTTTTTGTTAATTACATTGTAGATTATAGAGTTGCATAATAAATTTAGCACAAAACATAAATAACATATGCACATAAAGATATTATGTACATACATACTAAACTAGGCCTTGTTGCAATTAACTTTGGAGTGATATTCCAGTTAGATAATTCCTTTCTTAAAAAACCCACTTGTACATAAAAAAAAATGGCAACAACGAATGATGCAGCAAATAACCACATGACAACACCAAAATGCTTAAAATGCATAGCAGTAAAGGATTTCACTAACCGGCCGTCCTGGGTGGAACGGAATTTCTGGTCCTCCAGTTACTTCAACAGCCACAACTCCAGCCAACTGGGTATATAATAAAACATAAATACTGAAATTTTCTAAAAGGTGTACATATACATCAAGTACAGAGTTATAAATAAGATAAGGTACCTGATAGAAGTCAGCAAAAGATAGTGTGGGGAACTGCTCCCTGATGGGCTCAAGGAGTCTAAGAGCAATGTCTAGACCATTGTTGGCACCATGAGCAAGCTCTTCCTTGAATCTCATGGTTCCAAAAGGACCTCCAGTTTTAGAGCACTGATCATACGTGCCAGCAGAGTGCCAACTACAACAAAAACAGCACAAGTTAATAACAATCAAAATTGCTAAAAAGGAAGAAAAATGGATGATGGATGTCTCATCAACCATCAATATCATTTGGAATATGATGAGGTTATAAGAAACATGAAACATAACACTACCAAGAAAAGGTCAAGTTTATAATCCTGAAAAGTGCACGTTTAGGTAATATAATGAATTCAGTTAGCTTAAAGGTCCTAAACAAATCAGATGGGCCACTAAAACTAACTAACGCACAGTGCATACTAAGTATCGCATATTCATTAATTACAAACTTCGTGAATGAGCAACAGGAACGAGCAAACATGAAGCAGTCAAACTGAATGTTTCAATATCTTTCATCTAGAAAACAAATTTATGAAAGAAGTCAAACTTTTTGTACATAAACAACAACATAAGGTTTTTTTATAACTATTAAAATTTAGCGTTAATGAATCCACAATAAGCATATTAAATCAGAACGTGATGAGGCATTAACTATTATTTTATTCTCTTACTTGAGTAACATAGACGCAATATATTTGAAAGCACAAAATATTTAACAAATTTGTGGGCAAAGCAAAATAACTGATTCGTCTAATAAAGTTGAGATGAGCACTTTACATAAATTCCAGGAACTGGTGGAGAATCGTGTATATCCAAAGGGGCGATTAATCAGTTTATTTTATATCAGTATTGGAGTGGTTTATTTAAATTATTGGAACTGGTGTAAATCGTACATATCCAAGGGGGTGATTTATCAGTTTATCTTTTAAAGATGTACAACATCAAACGTATAGGCATGTCACTAAAAACTAAACTACGTTTATCCAAAGACTACAAAATTATTTACTTAATGGGAGGATGCGGTGATCACGGCTAAGACGAACCGAGGATTTACTCCCCTAACGTAAAACCTAACAAATACAATGGTAGAACCCGTATTTACCGTAAAAGTATCAATCAAATGGCAGAGTCACCAAAATATCATACTAAAAGCTAAATAAAATAAAAATCACAGCAAATAGTTCGAAGTAAAAGCTTGCAAATCATACGCAAGTCGGAGCATGATAGGAGCGCAGTTCTTCTCAGCGATGAGACCTCTCATCTTCCTCTTGCATTTCTCAACAGTCTTTAAGTACTCCTCACTGACGACTGGATAGTTCTTCACCATTTTCGCAGATTCCTGCAAATCAGAAATATTTCATATCAAATCACCTAAATGATGGAATATATTAATGCACGCACACGCATTATAATCACATCGAAATGAAAAACGCCAACGGAATCTGAAGCTCTAGATGACCAAAAACAAGCAAAATGATAAAAATAATTGGATAACCAAAAGTCAACGGCAGCAGGAGCAGGAAATCGAAAACTCGACAGAAATCGGAGCAAAAATAACAATTCAAGATCGCGATCCTGAATCCAGTTACCTGAAAGAAGAGATGGAATAGAAATGTAGAGAGAGAGAAATGTGTAAACCCTAACTACGGGAAGAGCGTGGACAGCACAAGCACGCAGATGGGGAGTGGAAGTAAATATAAGATATAGGAGGTAAGAACGAAGTTTCCAGAAGACTACTGTGTGACCGTTGGATCGGGGTGATCGTGAGGCTGGCGTTGCGTTTGAGAATAGACGGCTACGATCGGTCTAAATAGACGGTTGATGTTTTAATGTTAGGTGAGAAAAATTTGCCAATTGAGTGATGCAGGGGGTGGGAGGCATGAAGACGGACTATTTTTGGTCTTATTGCAGCTAATTGTAATGACATAAAAGCCCTTCTGATAAAAACAAGTGCACAAAAATGACTAAAACTACTCTAAAAATGACAAGAAATGCAATTTCATTTTCTTCACTTGAAAAACTCACATCCAAACTATGTTTCATCTCATGTTTTATGATTAATTTACTTGATTTTTATTGAATAATTTTAAATCTTTTATTTCTTATAATTTTGAGTTAATTCAATCCAACCAAATATATAATAATATGAATCGTTAATTTTATTTTTTGAAATTGATCAATTCATACTTATTATTTTTGTCTTTTGGATTTAAGTGCTTATTCATAAATATTGATTAGAGTATATTATGTGGTGGTTAATTCACACTTTCAAAATGACGATTATAAGAATTAATAAATCTAATAGTACGACAAGGGACGAAACATATTTTATGAGTAAATTATGTGGTAAAGTTTTTATTTAAATCTAAAAAATCATGTGTGGTGCACATAACCAAGATTGTAAATACAATGAATACTGTGGTCGCATTTTAAGATTTGAAACAAAATCTTACCACCGTAGACAAAAATCAAATTATTATAAGGTGTGATATTATTTGAATTTTACGATTACTGAATACTCACATGATTAAAATAATAGTTTTTTCAAAAACAAGCATCCCCAATCATAAACATATTGAGTCGAACAATGCATATTGCAATTAAGTATTATTTTAAATTTTACGTAATTCAATAATTTTACATTAAATTAGTTGGTATTCATGTCCAAATCAATAAATCTAGTATTTATATTTTCTTCAGAATAGTAATTATTTGTGATTCCATGATAACAAGATGATCAACAAAATATCTTGGAGGAGGGAAAACGAGTATGAATTTAGATTGGTAGAATTAAACTATTTAGATCCGTCTAAATCATTTAGATGATTTAAAACGGGTATGAATTTGCGAATATCGTGTGACCGCACCATAATATTCATAAAGCTGGATTGTGTAGCAGGGGGATTGTTTATTGAACAGGTATAATCCCAAAAATATCCGGAGGGGTAATATGGAGAAGTCATGTAGAATACGATGGAGCAAGGTGTGAACGCAAGAAGATTCCGCTGGTAACTGCGCCAATCGTGAATGTAGAAAGAAAGGCGTTCAGGCATGCTGCCCCACTCGTACTGCATTATTAGTTCATTTTTAGGACGTTTACTGAGTGGGTATTTAATATTATGGATGGGAAATATTAATTAATTGAATAAACGCACGTAACCACTCGTGCCGCTTTAATTCATGTATACGACGTTTATTGCTCCAATATTACGGATGGGAAATATTGATTAAATAAAAGCACGTAACGGCACAAATCTTTGCAAACTTATTTAATAACCGATAAATGAGCGATACAGCTTTGTCAGTTTCATTTGATTTATAATTAATTTTTATTTTTTCAAAAATTATAACTAAAATTTTTATGCATTTTTTATATAATGTCTTTAATTATTTATTTATTATTAATTAAAATTATGCCATTTTGATATTTTTTATACATTTTGTTTTTAAGTTTTATTATAAGATTTTATTTTAAAATAATATCTCCTAATGTTGATAATTAATATTATAAGTTTTGTTTTTATTTTTATTTTTATTTTTATTTTAGGTCAGTTATCAGTTGCTTTTTGTTTATTTTTATTTTTTCGAATAATATGTCTTCATATTTTGTAATTTCAATATATACATGTGTATATATATTATGATTTTTTATTTTACATTAATATTTAATATTTTAAAATATTTTAATAAATGATACAATTACTATTTAATGCATTGCTAAACTCATAACTCATAATAACTAACATCACAATTGTGAATGATTTTAAAATTCAATTCCTAAACGTAACAAGTTTAATGGAATGATTAACTCCAAACCTATAAATAGGGGATTTTGTTAGATGATTTTGGATCTTAATTTCTACTTTTTATAGTTTTCCCTTAGATTAGAATTAGTTTAGAATATTTTTTATTGGTTTCATAGATTAGTCTCATTCCTCTTCTCGGATCGTGACAACCGATTGATGGATTTTATTATTTTCCTTTACATTCGTGTAAATACATTTATTCCGCTTTCTTAGTTAATAAATTTATGCTTTCTTTCATTGCTTTCGAGTTATTCGGTTTCATGAGTGGTTAAATTTACCAGTGGGATTTAGGGTTTATGTTCGTAACAATGGTTTGAATGAACAAATGAATGAATCGATTTCCAATAATTCTTTGAAGTTTTCCATTTTCATTTTTCTTCCATTGAATTAATCAAAAGTTGTTTTCAAAGAGTTTTGAATTAATATTCTTTAAATCAAAAGTATGGGGAATTAATGGACTTGGATTTTGAAAGGATTAATTGGAGTAGATTAGGTTCGAAACATTTAATTGGCTTTGATGTTTGAACTATTAGGAGTTTTTTATGGTTACTTGCATTCAAAAAATAAAAAAGTGTTGGTCCCAAATCAGAGAAAGACAAATATGCAGAAGTGTTAGTAAGAAATCAGTTACTGAATAGGAAAGTCCAAACTTAATCTCAGCTGACTTATAGGCAAGTCAGTTGGGTTATCGTAATGTTTATTTAGTCGAGTAGGTTTATATATTTGTTTCACCTATACTCCAGCTACTTAAGTGTTAATTGGGTTTCAAACTCTTAGACAAAAATTAATCAAAGCAGTAAAAGGACAAATATTATGGAGGTTCGTATTAAAACAATCTTACGTCCTCTCTTCCTTCAGGTGAAATGAGTCCACTAATCTTTGTTATACACGGTGAGTTAATACGGTTTACAACTAGGATTCTTCTGAAATAGAGGACTTCGTCTTCCTCGGTTGCATGCACGACTAATCGTAGAAGCTTTATCGGAACCTCCTAGATTTCTTGATCGAAAGGGTTCGAAGATTTCAGTTCTCATTGGTTCTTTGATAGAGAGTTATCAAAGAACGTCTCAGTGTCCTTAGCTAGGAGCTTTAGACCACTGGAGAAAGGTCTCGAGTTAGAACCTAGAAGATGGCTTAGAATTGCAGAGAGTTCAGAGAGAGTTCGAGCGCGAGAATGCAAGTCAATAACTCTTCATCATGGTTGGTTCTCTCTATTTATAGTTGAGGGATTTGAATTCTAGTCGTGGTCTCACAACGGACAAATCCCTCAAAAATATGCTCTGCAAAACTTAATCGTAGGTGTACTCTTAATTAGCATTATCAAATCTTTAACCGCTGGATCTTTGATAAAGGTTACTATCCTCCAGATAATAACCAAATGTCTGACTTCCTTTTTTTGGATAGGTCAACAATGACAATCTATCTTATCACTTCAGACATTCATTTTTTAGATTCAGTTGTTACGGTAGACAACTGACTTTTTAAGGTTGTCATTTGTCGATATTCTCCTTGTCTTTATCTTGAAGTAATAGTCAGCTGATCTTGAGTCAGCTCTTGGAAACTTCTATTATCTTTGCTTACTTAGCTGACCAATATGAGGATGAACTGTCAGCTCAGTTGTGTTCTACATAGCTGATTCATAGTTGATTATTCTCACAGCTTGGAAATTCCTTCAGCTGTGGAAATTCCTTCAGCTGTGCTTTCCTTCAGTTACAAGTTGTTCACAGTCAGTTGTTCTTCCTCATAGCTTTGTTCCTCCAGCTATGGTCTTTAGCTCTTTAGGATC
>AYJT01052629.1:0-13782 GCA_001278415.1 Ocimum tenuiflorum | reverse complement strand
GATCGACTCGATCAGGGCAAGGATCGACTCGATCAGGAAGATGGACCCGATCGAAGTGTCGATCAAGTGGATCAACCATTCCAGAGACTTTCAAAATTCGAAGAGACACTTGATCGAGAAGTGGATCGACTCGATCAGGAAGATGGACCCGATCGAAGTGTCGATCAAGTGGATCAACCATTCCAGAGACTTTCAAAATTCGAAGAGACACTTGATCGAGAAGTGGATCGACTCGATCAGGGTGTCGATCATGTTGATTGACCATTCCAGAGATTGTGGAGGTTTTGGAAATTAGCTAAGTGTTGACACGATCGACTCAATCATAATAGGATCGACTTGGTCGGATGTGGATAGAGTCGATCGGGATTTCGATCGACTCGATCGGCCTTTGGGAGTTGATAAAAATCTGTCAAAAATTATAGAATTGCCCCTGTTCGGTCCTTATCTTATCTTAGCCTATAAATACATCACATGGATGACCTATTTGGGATTGATGCACTATTTTCGATAGAGTAAGAGTTGGAGAACACATCTGAGAGCTCACGGGGGAAGATTGAAGATTCGAAATCATAGATTTAGCGTTTTCTCTACCCTTTTCTATGTGTTGCTTTGTTTTTCATGATCTAATGTTGTTGAGATGAATCATGTTTTCTGGCTAGTTAGTTTTTCAGATTTCAGGGTTCGAAACTATGATGAAAGTTTGAGTTTTTAATAAAGATTAGATTTTTCCATCTTTTGTGTTGTTTCTTAATTCCATCGAGCTTGATTTTATTTGTGGATGGCATGGTCAATTATTTGCATTATTTGTTAGTCGATTTATATCCTAATCAGAATAAATTGAAGAATAGGGACACGTGAAGAATACGGTAATTTACTGCCCTAGTCAGGAGTTAGTTTCGTAGGAACAAATATCCGTAGTGATTATCGAGAGTAGGATTGGTTAGATACCCTAGTCAGGATTTAAATGCAATCTTATTTCCATGTTCTGTTGTGCCCTAGTCACGATGACTTAGAACAACTTATCTGAAGTTCCACATGCAATTAGATTAAATAAGGTTAAACGAACTTTATCTCGACTTGAATGA
This sequence comes from Ocimum tenuiflorum, assembly GCA_001278415.1. Lineage (NCBI taxonomy): Eukaryota > Viridiplantae > Streptophyta > Magnoliopsida > Lamiales > Lamiaceae > Ocimum > Ocimum tenuiflorum. The sequence continues at coordinate 12,697 of AYJT01052629.1, read as the reverse complement.
ACATAGTAGTAGAAGTAGAATGCCTAGGATTTGATATCTTTGATTATTGACTTCTCTACAGCATTTAGTTTAATAAAACCAATTCAAAACTTGTGGTCTTGTCTATGTCAGCAGTTATACTGTACTGTGGAGTAGGTGACATGCAAACCGGTGGGGCCTATACTTCATAGGGCTGATTGGGTGAAGAAATGTCATCTATCTCCATCTTGTTGAGGATTGTTGGTCCCAAATCAGAGTTTAATAACAAAGAAATTAAATACGGAATTAATTGTAGGCCCAATTGTTAAAACTGACTTATCGAGTGAATTATAACTTAACAGAACTTAGTGTCTAGTAGAATTATACAATTTTCAGTTATATTCTGAAAAGTTAGTTGACGGATTTTAAAGTCAGTTCCAGTTGTAAAAAATGTAAAGAGACTGAAAGCGGTAAATTGACAAAATATTTTATAGAGGTTTGGAGCAAACTTTCATATGTCCTCTCTTCCTTCAAAACTGAAGGTTTATCCACCTATCTTCTTGCTTTCGATGCGTTAACACGGATTACAAGTTGATATTCTTCTCAGTCGACGGACACCACTTACAGTAGCTTAGGCACGTATCTTATCAACTTTCGGTGATCAAACACGGATTGCTGATGAAGATCTTCTCAATCGCTGGGCATCACCGCTCAAGGATTTAGGCACGATAGTTGACGGAGGTTTGATCTTCCACATGCTTACTCTATGTCTTACGCAGGTTAAAGGTTTGAATTTTCTTCAAGAATGTCAATGGTGTTCTCAGACTAAAGGTCTGGAAGAAGGTTCTTGGAATTTGCTGCAAGTGTAGAACTTGAAGCAGCTCTGCAAATTCCCATGTACTGATCGTCAGAAAGTTCTTGTGTATAATAAACACAGTGGGCCTGAGATTGTATTTTAAATATTCAATTAGTAGTAATATCAGAGCCAAAACTCGATACTTATAGGCTTACTTTAAAATGGAGCCATTCGAGGTTGGTAGCTTTCTGTCTCTAACATGCAAGTATCTGTTCGTTGCTTTATCAGTGCTTTATTTGCGATTCTACAGCTTTTCAGTGTCCTTATCTAATAGTCGATGGACATCCCTCTTTTACACGTTAGACAATGCTGACTAGGATCAACTTATTTGAACTCCTAGTTTGTCAATCCGAGGAAGGTCAGTTCTGAACATTCTGAACAGAGTTCACTTCCTTTCTCTTTATCAGCCCCAGTTTCCTTTCAATATAACTGAGTCAGTTCTCTCCTAAAACTGTCAGTTACCACCATCGTTGTAAAACTCAGGCGACGTGGCCGCTAAGGCGGCGCCTAGGCGCTAGGCGCCCCTAGCCTGAACCAAAAATCATCAAATCGGCTATGTATTCATTGTTTTTTCTATTCGCCGACTAGGCGGGTAACTCAGCGCAGTTATGCGGCCTGTGCGGCGAACTATGCGGCCAATTTGGAAGAGTAGGCGCCTAGCTCTCTTTTTTTCCTTTTTTTTTAGGAAAGCTGCTAACTCATTTCTATATTTAAATTTTGATAAAGAAAAATATAAAATCATTAATATTTGTATTTATATATATTATTTGTATAACTATATATATGTATATATATTAAAAGAATAATATAATATTCATATAAAATATTTATTTTTTTACATTGGGACTTGATATAATTATCCTTTGAAATATTGACATGGTGAATGTAGGAAAATTTGTGCAAATGTTATTTTGTTGGGAATTGACATGATATTCTTTAAAATATTAATAAAATTATATTTTGTAATATTTATTTAAGGTGCTTAAATATTGAAAATATAAAAAAGTTACTAAAAAATATGTTGGCGCCTAGGCCCCGCGTAGACCGCCTAGGCGCTAGGCCCCCCCTGAGCGCCTGACTAGTGCCTAGCGTATTCTGCAACATGGGTTACCACTCTCAAAATTAGGTCAGTTCTATCCTACAACTGTCAGTTCCGATACCTTTGAACAGGGTATTTTATCTCAGTTCTGGTTCCTCAGAACTAAGTTCTCTATCTCACCTCTAGTTCCCTCTGAATTTGATCCTCATTCTTCGATTTTTCAATCTTCATAACTAATTATTACAAATTCTAAATTATACAAGATATTACATTGATATAACTGGATAAAATCTAAAAGGCTTTTTAATATCATCAAAATATATATATTCCTAACAAGAATTATGTCGGCCTTGGACTTTTGGCTAGTCATGTAGTCCTCCGCCAAGAATCTTGCATTAGTGCTCACAACGACCTTCTAATCCTTTGAACTATAAAGTAATCACCTTTTGTCTCCTTCAGATATCCTACAAATAACTAATTCTTCCTTGATTCCAACTTGTTAACTTCCTTGTTCAACACATATGAAATACTATCTATATCATTATGTGACTCAAATTGGGCTTACACCATAGTCACAACTCAACAAGAGTCTTAGAAACTAACTTGGAGGGCACAAGGTTCAATTAATAGACGAACATTTGCACAAGGTTCAATTAATAGAGGGCACAAGGTTCAATTAATAGAAACTAACCATTGTATACATATTGCTATGAGATAGACGAACAACTTATTATGTGAAATATGCGAAAAGATCATCATTGTGTTCAAGCATGCGATAAAATTTGTTTTTCAGAATACAAAATCCAATAGACTATAATATATTATATGATGATGTTTCAACTTTGTGTCGTTAAGATACAATTAATAAATCTCACACATATAGGTTCATAATTAAATGTGAATATATATGCATATGTGTGTGAGAGTGTTTAAATTTTGTCGAAAAAATATATTTTTTTTTATTAATTTATATTAGTTTTTTAAATATATTATAAGGTATTTTTGATAGTGTGAATTACATATATTGATTTTAGAAAAAATAAAATAAAGTAAAACCAATAAAAAATTTACAAGAATAAGTTTCTAAAGTTGGAACAACTTAAAATGATAAACAATATGATCGGATTTTGGAAAAATAAAATTTATAAGAATAAGAATTATATTTTAAAGTTGGAATAACTTAAAATGATAAATAATATGATTGTAATTTAAAAAAATAAAAATATATGAAATAAATTTAAAGAAACAAAATCGATAAAGATATGTAATTATTTGATAACTTGAAACGAATATAATTTGGCTGAAAATGTTTTAATATTATTAGTGTATGTATATATTGTAATGTACATAGATATATTTGTAAATAAATAAATAATAATATTGATGATCTGATGTTTCTAAAGAAAAGTGACAAACCGATTATAATCTGTTTTGTATGACTCACTTCCCTAACAGAGCCACTCATTCTAATCATTCGCCTAGCATCTCTACGCTTTTTAAGGAAGTTAAGAGGTTTAAAAAACCTTTCAAGTTTTGCAACATGTGGCTCCAACATCATGAGTTCAATGGGATTCTAGAGCAACATTAGACTAATGAGATTCATCTGGTTCTATAATTCTTTGACTTCAAATGCAGTATTCGGAGTTCTACAGTTATTGTATTATATGGAGCTCTTCGGATTATTATCTGGAATATCTATCTTCATCAAAACACGCTCGAAGTGTCTTATCTCGCCGAATACAACTCTATGCTATCTATTCAAATGCTCGGGGCTCCCACCACACGACCCCTTATTATCTCCCAAGCTGGCCCACGGCCCCTTGGTCGAGCATTATTATTATCTCTTGAGTCAGCTTCTAGGCCCCTCGATCGAAACTGCGCCAATGCACCAACTAGCATATTTTGTGCTAACTTTGTCTCTCGTAGGTTTGACTCCCTGAACAATTAACTTGATTCTCGAAGACACGGGGCTATTTTTTAGGGCCAAAATATCCACTCAATCTTAGTTGTTGATCATAAGGCCAGGATGCTAGCTTCGAGGAAATCGCCTCGAACCCAGGGCAATCGGCAAAACTTTCGAAGTCTTTCACAGGCTCAAAGCGACCCTCTAGATGAATCTAGCACAAGCACTCCTAAATTGAAGGCCCCCTCGAGGTTCAAACTATGAGACTCGAAGCCTCTCCAAGCCCAGCCTCGAGTTTCCAAGCACGTATAGCCCACGTGCTGGAAGAATCCAGAATGATTCCTCCTGCTGACTCACCATAGGGGAGAACGCGTGACTCTAAACTCCCCCAACTGTATTTGCATATCAACCCCTGGAGTATTTGCAAATAATCCCCTTAGATAGGAATGATTCAAATTCTTCCAATGTAATAGTAGAAATAGTGCACACACATCACGCACATAGGGGCACGCATTTTCCACTATATCACTCAGATCACCTTCTCCAACGAGAAGCTTTGTAATCTTCATCCAATTTCTCTGTAAAATACTAGAAAGTCTATTTTGATGGACTATAAACATTCCTGAAAGTCTTGGTGTCCGATTTACTTTTTCACTTAGAGTCCCAATCATTCCAACGATCAAAATCAAACCTCAACACTTTCCAACAGGATGAGCTCTTCCCATGTCAAAACTTATTAATCATGCTCAATCTACTTTTAATAAGGGTAGGAATATCACTGTTAATTTTCATTTGGCGCAGGAACTCATACGTAGGTACGAAAGAAAGCAGAGTCTCAGCCCGAGATGTATGCTCAAGATTGATCTCCAGAAAAGCCTATGACTCCATCTCGTGGGACTTCATGATATCCTACAAGGCCTTTAGTTCCACCCGTTGTTTATTCATTGGGTGATGACATGTGTGACTTCGGCCACCTTCTCTCTCTCCATCAATGGTGGAACACATAGCTTCATTCAGGGAAAGCGTGGATAGAGACAGGGAAATCTTATGTCACCCTATATTTTTCTTTTATGCGGGGAAATCCTATGTCGCCCTATAATTTTCTTCATTCTCTCCCGTTTGTTAACTGTTTGCACCGAGCTGGTAATTTTTGTTTCCACCCACAGTGTGAAACAAATGGCATCACTCACCTTGCGTTTGTTAACAACTTGTTGGTTTTTGGCAAGGGCGATACGACTTTGATGGCTTTATTGCAGATGCTCTTACTGAATTTGCAGCCATGTCTGGCCCTAAGATCAACCAGTCCAAGTTTCTTATCTTCATTAGTGGAGTGCAGGACCCTGATCAGCAGCAGATCAGGGTGTTGTTTGGTTTCCCTTTAGGGACTTTAGCGATCAAATACCTCAGCATCCCCTTGGGCTCGAAGAAACTTAACAATTTTCACTGTACTCATCTGGTTGATCCCATTGCACCCTTCATTAATCGTTGGTCTAATATGTATCTTTCTCTTGCAGGTTGGGCTGAGCTTATCAGGTCGGTTCTGCAAGGGGTTGTGTGTTATTAGATTCAGATGCTCCCTCTCCCAGCTACCATTGTGGTCTGGATCTACACGATCCTTAGGAGGTTTCTCTGGGGGGTCAAGATGAACACAGTGGCATAGAAAACTGTGTGCCTACCTAAGGAGGAAGGATAAATGGGCCTACGTGATCTCATTGTTTGGAATAAGGCTTTTAATGCAAAAATTTTGTGGAATATCCAGGAGAAAGCAGATTCCCTTTGGGTTCGCTGGGTCCATTCCGAATACCTCCATGGTAGGGACATCTGGGAAGTCCAAGTCCGTGCTGTTTATGACTCTCCCACGATCAAGAATATCCTTGCTACCAAAGATCGTCTGATTTCACACTGTGTTGGAGATGTTACGAGGGCCACAATCTCCTTAATAGTTGGTTCATCACCAAGGCAACTAAGGCTGCCTACTAGCATTTCAGGGATAAGGGCGAAAAGCGGTTCTAGCACGATGCAATTTGGAAGTCTTTCATCCCACCAAAGTTCTCCATCCCCTTGTGGCTTGCCCTGCAGGGGCGGCTTAAGATTGCTGACCGTCTCCAGTTTCTGAATATCTCTCAGATATGTAGGATGTGTAATATTTGTGATGAGTCTAACTCCCACATCTTCTTTGCTTGTGGTGCTTCACAGACTATTTGGACTAAGATTGAGGGTTGATTAGGGATTTGGCGTCAGCTTTCTACCATACCGTGGCCTTCAAATAGATTCATGAAGACAAGAAAAGTTCGTGCATTATCAGGAAAGCTCAATGCATTGCCTTTTCTGCGACTATCAACTATATTTGGTATACTAGGAACAGGATCAACTTTGAGGATCTTGTGTTTGATGTCAATGTTGTGTTTAATACTATCAAGCAGGATGTGAATCATTGTTTTGTATTCTATATTCCCTGTGGATTTAGTTTTTTCCCATTTTGGGACCTGTACTTAATATGGTGATGAGGTTTTTTGGTATTAGTTGCGAAAGGCGTGCTAATTTAGTTAGGATCCTTTTGCTTTGCCTTCGGTGTGTTGTCATGACAACTTGTGTGGATTTGTTCACCTAGTTAGAATGTCTATATTGAGCTCGAGCATCACGCCCGCCGCTTTTTTCCCCAGTTTTTTTCTTGGTCTCTTAATGGGTGTTATGGCTGCTGTTGACTTGGTTGGCTGATTGATTGTTTTAAGTTGTCCTTCTCCTCCGTTTGACTGTTGGATTGAGTTTTTGCACCAGTTTTGTTCCAGCTCGGTGTAGTTTACTGAGGTTATGCTGCCCGTTTTTTTCTAGGGGTTTTTTCTTGTTGCCCGCCCTGTTTCATAGTTTCATTTGGGATGTATGCTTTAGCAGCTCGTTCTCCTTGTATTCGTTGGGTATGCCCAAGTTTTGGTTGTATATCCCTTGTTGGTAAACCCATTCTTTATTTTTTTTTATGCATTCTTTTTTCGTGATAAACTAATAATTTTTTAATTTATTTTGGTATTATATATATATATATAATTATATATCTTTCTCCTAAAAAGGTTTAGGTTTAATCAATGACCATTTATAGTAATTGACAAATAAATGTTTGCTTAGTAGTTTTAAATGCTATTTCTTCAAAAGAAAATCTCATCTCAATTTCTCATCTTATAAAACTTCCTGATTATCAAAATCGATGTCGATCATTTTCTTCGAAATTCTTCCAAACTTTTCAACTCTCTATAATGAACGTGCGGATATATGAAGTGTGTCTGGTGAGGAGGAGTTTTAAAAAATTATTTGTGGTTGGGGGCATCGGGCGGATACGTGTGTTCAATCTGAAACGAGAGAGTACTGCATATTCAACTGTAAACAGTGAAAATTAACTATTTGTGATCAAGACAAGAGTATGTAGACCAAACAATAGGTAGATACCCGCTGCGTCATTGTAGTACATTCTAAGTTAAAGATCGAACTTTTTATGTGTTTTAATTAATATATTTTTTTAATTTTAATTTTGTATTCTAGTTTAGTCTTACAAATAGAATATACATTTATTTTTGGATTATTATTGTAAAATAATAAATTTTTCATCGTCAATAATTATTAATAAATAAAAAAAGGTTATGGAGTTTAATTTCGATTTAATAAAATAATATAATATTCGTAAACTATATCATACTTAATTAAAATTAAATAAAATATAATAAAAATTTAATAGGTAAGGATCCACCCCTAACAAACATGTGTTTGTGGCATGCATAAACGTAATTGTAGAGAGAGAGAGGAATGAGATGTCTGCTAGAACTAGCAGGAAGATCATGCCTGACGGGGAAGTATAAGAGCCATCATGTAAACCTTTGTTTTGAGTGAAAAGAAGAAAAAAATTTCTACCGTTGAATTTTATTTTCGTTGGATATGACATTTCTTTTGACTCTTGGGTTTTATTTCAAATAACCTTTAATGAATATGACATTGCTGGTAATGACAAAATTGTTCAGCTCTCAGAAATATTACATATTCTCCTCTATAGATTTGACTTGATCAACAATTAGCATTAATTTGATATTTTTCATTTATTATGCAGTCCGTCCTTATGTTTTATGTACTGAGGGGTATATTTGTCATAAAAAATTGCACATGATCATTACGTGGCAAGATTTATTTCTTAAATTCATGATGATCACATTTCTCCACATCTAACGACCGAAATTAAATTATAAAAGAATTAATTCTCAGTTTTAGCACCAGAATTATACTCGTGATCCACACAATTGGTGACGAAGTTACAGTCGGAGGAAGCAGGTAACAATACTATTACGTAGAAATTCAATTTGCTATTAGTATTAATAACAAATAATATTATGCAGTTAATTCAATATATATTATGCAGAATATATGCAATGAGGGTTTACGATTTAGTTTTACATAATATTATTTGTTATTACTATATAATAGCAAATTGAATTTCTGCATAATAGTATTGTTATTAGCTTCCTTCGACTCCATCTTCTTCACCAATTGTGTGGACCACGAATATAATACTGGTGCTAAAATTGAGACTTAATTTTTTTTTTTTGACTCAAACTTAATTATATTTAATTTCGGTTGTTAGATGTGGAGAATCGTGATCGCCGTGAATTTAAGAAATAAATCTCGTCAAGTAATGGTCATGTGCGATTTTTATGACAAATATACCCCTCGCTGCATAATACATAACGGCGTTGATGAAGCTAAATCTACGGACGAGAGTATATAGTGTTGATGGTCAAAATCTCAGGACCTCAATAGCTCAAAGCTCCCGAAACCGCTGGTCAGCGACCCTAGAAAGAGCTCGAGACCTGCGAGCAGGGCAAGGATAAAGACCCTCGAGTATCCTAACCTCTCGCGACACGTCGGCCTAGAATACTTAAGCTCTCTCACAAAATCTACACGATGTCATCCACACACTTGCGCATGTACATGAAGGATCTAGAATTATTCCTCAGCTGAGTCAGCATGACTCTAACCTCTTCTAACGTGCTTTGCAGATTGCCCCCCAACTCTTTTCAATCTAGTCCTTAGCTTAGGGATTATTTAGATTTGTCCTTTACTCACTATATAAATATGTGACTAGTTAGCAAGAGTCACACATTCAGCATCTTTACTTTCGTACTGTAGCTCATTTGCATCCTGTAGCAAAGAGCACATAAATTGTAATTCTCCGAGTTCGGTTGTCGGAATTCATGTAATATCACCCTTTCAATCTATAAAATATCAATCATTCCATTCTGGGGGGACTATAAACCTTCCTGGAAGTAGCAGTGTCTAATTATAATATAGCCTAAAGTCCTAAATCGATCTACGATAAAAAAAATGAACCGCAATAATTTGGCTCCCATCGTGGGGCTCTAGGAGACGAGACTAGTCGAAACTTATTCACGTAATCACGAACTATCTGTCATCCAATTCAGCTATATGGCGGAGGCAATGGAAATTACCCCTGAAGCTTCGATACAGTAGTTTTGGCCCCTTCCAAGGCCCAATCCAAGCTCAATCCACGAGATACTACTAGAGGGAAAGATATGGAAGAAATCTCGATAGATCCACACGATTCAACCCAAAAGACATTCACCGGAGCGCACCTGGCCCCCGATCTAAGGAGGCAGCTAATCGAATTTCTCACAGTTGAGAGAAAAACTTTCGCCTGGTCGACGAGGATATGACCGGGATCGAACCCAGTATCACAAACCATAAGCTTAAGGTGGATCTAACCTTCAAACAAGTCAAGCAGATGCAGCGTCGATTTGCCCCTGAAAAGAATGAAGAAGTGGACGAGGATGTTGTGATGCTCCTCAAAATTTGAGCAATCCGAGAGGTGAAATACCTAGAATTGTTATAAATTATCATGGTGGTTAAGAAAAAGAATGGCAAGAATTGGATCTGTGTTGATTACACCGATCTCAACAAAGCGTGTCCAAACGATCCCTTCTCGTTACCGCACATGGATTGGATAGTCGATGCAACAATTGGACATAGAATGATGTCGTTCATGGATGCATTCTCGAGCTAAAATTGGAATATGGTTTGACGTATCAGCGACCCGTGAACAAGATGTTCACCGAGCAAATCGAAAAAACAATGGAGGTGTACATCATTGTTATGTTAGTGAAATCTCCGGAGCCAGAGGATCATCTCGCCCATCTCCGGAAGGCCTTCGAGATTCTCAACAAATACAACATGAAATTGAACCCGACAAAATATATTTTTGGTGTCACATCTCAAAAGTTCTGGTCTATCTCGTGACCCGAAGAGGCATCGAGGCAGACCCCAGCCAAATCAAAGCTATTAAGAACCTGCAAGCCCCCACGAGTGCAAAGAAGATCCAACGTATAACAGGGAGATTGACAGCACTTAGTAGGTTCGTTTTCCAAATATTCGGAGAGGACCCAACCTTTCTTCGACGCTTTGAAGAAGGCAGGAAAGTTTGAGTAGATGGCCGCCTCTGACTCTGCCTTCGAGGAGTTAAATAGGTATTTATCGAATCTTTCCTTAATGTCAAAACCCACACCGGAAGAGCCGCTGCTGCTATATCTAGCAGTCTTTGAATCAGCGGTGAGGGTGTTCTTATCTGCAAAAATGAGGGGAGGCAACATCTGATTTATTATGTCAGTTTTGGCCGGTGCAGAAACTCGGTACATAGCTCTTGAGAAGCTCGTACTCACGCTAGTCAATGCCTCAAGGAAGTTGAGGCCATACTTTGAAGCTCACCACATCAAAATCATATCCACTTTTTCGCTACGATCATTGCTTGCCAAGCCTGATCTAACCAAGCAAATGATGAAATGGTCCGTGGAGTTAGGAGGATACGAACTTGAGTTCAAGTCCCGGACCGCAATCAAGTCTAAGATCTTTGCTATTTTTGTGGCGGGTTTCTCAATCGGACAATTTTCAAGTCAGAAGTGCAAAAATGAGCTACTAGTGTCTCTCACATTCCTAGGGAATAGAACACACACGCAGGTGTTCTCACCAATCTACTAGCCGGTGCCATCACCAAGGAAAGTAGATCTGTGTCGTTACTGGCGTGTACTGGCCCGCCACGAGGGAGGGCGAGCCCGAGTGTGTAGTGGCATCAGTGGCCGAGGAACTTAATGATTGGAAACCAAGAAATTGAGATATTTGATGGAGGGCGTTGTCCTAGATGACATGATAGCATCCCTCAAGCTTCGAAGGAAAGCAAACCATTTTGCCATAATCAAAACGACCAACTGTATCAGGTGAGCGCAAGGGCTCGTTGTTTTGGGAGATATACATAGTGGGGTTTGTGGTAACCACTCGAGTGATCAAAGTCTTGTGCATCGAGCATACTCAGTGGCATTTTATTGACCCACATTGAAAAGAGATTCAGAAAAGTTTTGAAGAAATTATGATAAGTGTCAAAGGTTCAAGGGGATGAGCAGTGGTCGTGCTAAGCCACTGCACCCAAGCTTTCCTGTATGGCCTTTTGCGTGATGAGAAATGGACATTGTAGGGAAGTTACCCTGGGGTGCGGGGTAGAAAGAATACGTCCTTCTCATTAGCGACTATTTCACTAAGTGGGTAGAGACTGCAGCTATGTCTCGGATAAGGGATATTGAAGTCATTAATTTCTTGTGGAAAAACATTATGTGTCAATTTGGTGTTCTCAGTTCATCAGCCAGAAATTGCAAAATTTCTGTGATGACTGGGTAATTGTCTGACTTTCTCCACTCCTAGATATCCAGAAGCTAATGGCTTAGCAGAATCGATCAACAAGACAATCATCAGGATTTTCAAGGAGAAGCTTGACAGGCGTAAGTCTAAGTGGGTAGAAGAGTTACTGGTCGCATTATGGGCATAACAAACTTCTCATCGAACAACTATCGGTGAAACACCTTTTGCCCTGGCATACGGAGTAGAGGCTGTCGCACCTTGTGAAATATCTAAAAGAAGTCCACGAGTAGAATCGTTCGACCCAAAGTCCAACGAGTAGTTGCCATGCGGCAGAGGTAAGTTACAAGATATCTGGACAAGTCAGTTTGTGCGCGTTCATTCCTAATAGGGGATTGGGTATTATGCCAAGTCTTCCTGAGCACTCAAGAAGAAAATGTCGGCAACCTAGGGGCAACGTTGGAAGGCCTGTATCGCATCGACCAAGTCATTGCCAGAGATGCGTATATTCTCTCAACCCTAGAAGACGTTCGGCTTCCTTACTCATGGAATGTAAAACATTTGAAAAAATATCAGTTTTAATATCTGCTCAATTTGTACTTAGTAAATTCACAAATTTATAATTTCATTTCTTCAATTAGCCTACTCTAGGTTTTGTTTGTTTTGTTTAAATTTTTTGTATGAGGGAGTGGTGATACGCAAAAACAAAACAACTCGAGAATGAAGAATTTAAGGACATCAAACAATTTGAATGGCAATGACACATGACATGACCCAGTTGGTGCGACTAACAAATTGGTACACTATTAACTTAGTACTATATTGAGCATGCATACATAATCGAGTAAAAGCATAAAAGAGCAGTAAAATAAAGTGGGTGCTCACACATTTGAATATGTAAAGCATTCAGAATAAATAAAAGACAGGGAGAGAAGAGTCAGAGTATCATTAAATATTACATATTCATTAAAATATCCTTAAATACACTAAATCTACGCGAAGGGCGACAGGTCTTGAGGATCCTCGATCATCGGCCCGGCAGTCTCTGGCACTTAATCAGGGGCTGCAGTGCGGTTAGCGAGCTAGTCTGCATTCAGTCCAGGCCTGCACCCTCTTGCACAGCATCCTTAGCAAGGGCCTTCTAGACCCGCTCTACATTGAACCCGGGCTCAAGCTCGAGGATCTTGTCATAGATTGTGTTTTTGGTAAGCTTCGCAAGATCCTCGAAGACCTTTGTCCCCGTCGGGCCTAGGATGATGGAGTAGAGGTT
>AYJT01052618.1:0-23935 GCA_001278415.1 Ocimum tenuiflorum | reverse complement strand
TATATATCGTTTTAAGATTAACCAAGAACCAACTAATTCATATAAACCCTTGTGAAAATTAATTTTTCTCTTTGTTCTTACTTAAAGTCACTAAAACAATTAATTTCTAGAAGGAAAAAAGAGAGACAAAAATCCAAAAATTAAATTGCTTAGAAGCATGCGATTTTCTACGTCGAAAAACAATAGGGTAGGAAGACTTCAAAAACAAAAGACAGAATTGCTTTAATGCATACATTTTTTATGCTGAAAAAAAATAGTTGAGCTGGCATTAAAGATGACATTGTTCTTGTTCTTTTTTTCAGTTGAAAAGTTTTCTGGAAAAAAGAACATCATGCATCATCCAATTAGTATAGGGCAGCGACCATTTTTCATTTAATTTAAGGAATAGTTGGTTTTTATTTTTGCTTTTAAGATAATGAGGTCGAAATAATGATTTCAGTACGTGATGATGTACTAAAAATAATGAAAATCTATATTGAACTTCAGTACCTACATGGCATTACCACATTAATAATGAACACGTTAAATCTTGCACATGGTGGGTAAAACAGCATTTCCCTCTATGTTAATTGACTTGGAATTAACAACTAAAAAGACTTAGTTGCGAGGACCATCAGACTTGCTCACAATCTTGCTCAATATGGAGCCAGGATTAGTGACTTGTACTCTATTTGTACCGAAAAATTGAAGTCATGGAATTTTGTTTTCTCCTCAAGGAAAAAAAAAAAAATTGAACTCAACTAAAAAGACGTTCTTTTACGAATTTTAGCATTGAGGGTTAAAATATTTTTAGCATTGGGTTGGTGAAAATGAACTATTTAAATCCGTCTAAATCATTTAGGCGATCTAACACAAGTTTTTATCTCCTAAAAAAATCATATATTCTAACTCATTCTAACAAAATGACATAATATCCATAAAATTAAATTAAATGATAATTAAATATTGAATGAAAAGGTAATAAAATTTATAACACAGTATAATGGGGATCCGCACCAAAACTGATCTTAAATGATACATGAATTAATGGTTTTTAATAGTAAAAGTTGAAATTAATTATGTCTCTCTCCAAAAGACTTGGCACGGACATTTTCACGTTGACGTGGATTTGAATATTCATCTCTCTGTCTCTCAACGTGTAATATCGTTTTCACGCCATGCATCTTCCACAAAACTTCATTTTACTTGTCAAATACCGCGTTTTATTCTTTGCTAACACATATTTAGTTTAAAACCAAAACTATATTTCCTAGCAAAAGAGAATAATTACGTTTGGTTGTAACTACGGAAAAATAATAATATTTTGTCACCTTAGTTCATCATAAGTTTCATCCAAATTATTTTTTTTCGTTAAATTAGAAAGGAAAAAAAAAAACAGTATTGATTCATCACGCCTAAACGTTCAAATTTATCGAGTTTTTTTTCTTCACTCTTTCATATTCATTGGTGAATATATGGTGATAGAAGAACATGTCGAAATACTCAAACTTTGTCAGTTTTTAACGTATAAATATGAATCTACAATAAAAAGTACATGTATATCGAAGCTGCCAAAGTTCTTACCGTATCAAAATTAATGCACACCCGTTATATGAAACTCGCCATCAATATTGCTTGTTAGATATATATCGGAACTTAATTGATGAAAAAAAATCAATAATAACATATCACATGAATGTAGGGCTTGCATTTTTCAAAACAATATAATAATTTGATATGAATCCATACAATAATATAATGTGTTAGTGTTGAGTGTGGATTCAATAAGAATACAAGAATTTTGTGTTTCGTTCGTGTCGAATGATATAAATCATGTTCATGTCGGGTTAGTATATTCGTTAAGAAATTAATAAAAAAAATAATTTTTCTTGTGTTTAATAATTTCTAAATCAGAGTTATTATATAAAATTTGGAGTAATATATATCATTCTCATATTCATCGAATCGTGTTCATGTTTAGGATTTAACGAATTCTGTTGTGCTCGATTCAAATATATCCTTAACAGATCAGTGAAATAAATGAGAAGAATATTGTTACATTTATTAGCTTCGTACTCTCCGGGACCTTTCTTGGTGCCCGCCGAGGCCTTTCCACATCCACTTGGTGCCTTGGCGGTGGTTGTTTATTTAATTTATTCTATTTTCAAGAATTTCTTATGTATTATTAATTTTGTTTAGTCAGCATCAATAAATATATGTCACTTTAAAGATGCCAAACTAATAAATATATATGTGTAAAAGGAAAAATATCGCAACTTCGAAAGCCACTATTATCTTCCCAAATTGCAGAAGAAGCTAATGAATAGATAATACATTTAACCTTTTGGACAACAAAAGTAATAACTAAGTGATATCATTTTTTGAAGAATTTATAGTTTCAATTCAGCTATTAAAGTACATATATAAAAAAAATTAATTACAGGGTTCTCTTAAAATGCATCTGTGCGCATATTAAAAGTAGAACATATTAATTTATACATCATCTTAATAAATGCCCAAATATTAAATGATATCATCAATTCATATGCTAATTTGGGATTTAATTAAGTAAAATCGCAAGAATAAATCGATATATAGTTAGTATTTAATGTGGATATTATCGGCTATAAAAGCTCAAATGTGTGGAATGATCTATAAATAGAAGAGAAAATTTGATAAATTTATCAATCGAGTCAGGATGAGCTAATTAGAGGCGCCACCTCAGCCCTAGAAGCCCAACCCTAATTTTCCTAAATTAGTTATCCCTACAACAGTAAACAAGGGGTTTGCAGGAGACTCTCAAAAGCACATTTTAAAGTACGCGTTCAAAAGTTTTTGGTACGAAATTTAATGACTATATTCTTAGTCTAGTCAAGAATACCACAAATTTCGTCAAAAGTTTACAGTTTTCAATCCAGAGATTATTTCTCCGTCGGAGAGCCCCCCTTTTTTTAAAAAAAATTGAAGTATAATATTAAACAAATTTCATCCTATTGTCCCTACATAAACTCGAATATTTGATATTTAAAGATCATGAGAAGTGTGCTTACCACTGCACCCCCGAGATAGGGGACCTCTGACAGCCTTTTGAAGCCAAGTGATGAAGTTCGTTAGAATCGTTCAAACAAAAAAGGTGAAAATAGTCGGAATTAACATTATAAAGTTTTCAACCTTGGACAATGCTATCAAAGATTTCTCAAGAGCCTTTAAAGCCGAGTGACAAAGTTCATTAGAATAACACGGAAATAAGGTAAAAATAATCAGAATTAAATTTATAAAGTTAGCCAAGTCTAGTTCAAGCAAACCAAATTTGAAAATAATAATCAGAGGACAAGACGCCACAAATTTCAATTTCAATCCGAGGAAGATATTTATTTGTACACTTTCGTGCTTATTTATTTGAATACACCAAATTGTGTTACTACATCTCTCTTTGAAAAGATAATATGATCCACTTTAATTATTGGTTAAAGGTGGCCGGAATTAGTGTCTATTAAAACTACCTACTCGATCGTCTAATTAGTTTTATTTAATTTTTTCATTTTCCTAAAATAACATTACAAATACTAATTGAGAAGGGTGAGCGGAGATATCAGAGATATTGATATTCTTTTCCCGTTATTGAATGCATCTTAACTTATTTTTTAAAGAAATAATTCCTAATTGAGAAGGATGAGTGGTGGTATTGAACTCCAAAATTTTTCATCATTAAAGTATTTATAAAATTAGACGAATTATATGTACCAAACATGTGAATTTTCAACTCCTCTAATTAATTAAAAAAGTATTTGCATCTAAAATGTACTTATTGTTACTCAAAAAGTATATATACTTATTTTCTCATTGTTCAATATTTTTTATTTGCTCAAAAAAATTATTATAGTCAGATTGGTCTTTAGTTGTTAAAGGGAGGAGAGACTTGGTTTTATTCCAGAACTAACAACTGCGTGTTATTAAAATATATCTTCCTATTTTGGTCTAACTGAAAATGGTTCCTATTTTATTTTAAAGATACTTTTTATTATATTTTTTAAATTATGACTTACTCTGAATCATGCTCGGTACATGGTCATTACATATAAGTTTGCTTTTCTTGTTCACATTTCCCCCATTTTTCTTCTTCTTGGATGAACTTTTTATTACATATATTGTTAGTCATGTCTGGATTTTCGTTTCTTATATCATCAATTCATATATACTTTAGTTTAGAAAAAGAAACAGTGAAATTAAGATGAGTGTTAATAATTGAATTCTGTAGTAATAAAGCGTATATGGAAGCTTGACCATGATGGCCGTGTTTGATATGAAAAAATGTGGTGAAGTTTCAGATGTAGTTTCCGGCGAGTTTCCTATTTAAGCAACATTAATCCTGCATCAACTAATCCATTTCTTCATTAACTTACTATATATAATATGGCACTTAAACGTCCGCTGCCTCACCAAGATCTCCAGCTTAATAAACGTCGCCACTTGCTTTCAACGTCGGTTGAATTCAGATTTTTCCACCATTTTCGTTCTTTCCTAGCTATAATTTTCTCACTCCATGGGATTCTACGTTTTTCTTGCAGTCTATTCAAAGGCGTGGGTAGAGTTGAGAAAATGGAAGAATTTGTTCATATGTTGGAACCCATGATTCGAGAATGGGTATGTATATATATATAATTTCCTTTTCCTTTTCTAGTGACTCTTGAATTCATCACATAAACTAAAAACAGGTGAGAGAAGCTGTGAACCAAGCAATCCAACGCTTTTTGAGGTGAGTTTCAATTTTCAAATCATAGAGTATAGTTTCTTGATTGATTACCATGTAATGTAATGTTTTTTTCGGCAGCGGATCCTGGGAAAATGACACTGTGAGGTCAGAATCAAGAAACCTATGGCTGAAATTTGAGGGCAAGTTGCCCACCACTGTTTTCACAGGCAACAAAATTGTTTCACAAGGCTCAAGCAATATCAAGATCAGGCTGTACGATCGCACCACCCAACAGACCGTAACAAGTGGGCCCTACTCTTCTATGAAAGTGAGAGTGGTGGTGGTTGAAGATGACTTTGTCGCAGAGGAGGAGTGGTCGAAGATGGAGTTCGAGAGCAAAGTGGTGGAGAGCAGACAAGGGAAGCGCCCATTGCTAACCGGAGACCTCATTGTCTCCCTCAACAATGGACAAGGATACATAAATCAACTTTGTGTTACAGATAACTCCAGCTGGATCAGAAGTGGCAAGTTCCGCTTGGGACTCAGAGTCTGCAACGAAAACGAAACCGCTGTTGGAGAAGGAATCAGCAATGCCTTCAAAGTTTTAGATCACCGCGGAGAAAGTATGTCTCATTAACTCACTTCATCGGTTTTTAAAAGCATGTATATTTCGAATGCTAATTGGCGGCTGTTAGGTGATTTAATATTTGGATGGTCTAGATTGTTAAGTGATTATTACAAGTGTATGTTTGTCAGGCTATCAGAAGCTGTATCCACCAGAGTTGAACTCCGAGGTGTGGCGTTTGGAGAAGATAGCGAAAGGCGGGGCCTACGACAAAAAGCTCTCGAAACTGGGAATCACCACAGTGGGAGATTTTCTGAGGTGCTATGCTGTGAAGGAGGCCTTTCTGCGCGCTGTAAGATCACATTTTTCTACGAGTTTAATCATATATGTAGATTTAAATGGGATACCGTGCAGGCCCTGCACAAAATATCGAGCAAGAAGTGGGAGAGGATCATCGCACACGCCAAAACCTGCATCATAGATGACAAGAAATACATCTACAGGGATGCAACAGGGGCTGCCGCGCTGCTCTTCGACTCCGTTTACAGAGTGATCGCAGTCACATTCGATGCTCGGACTTTTCACTCTGTCGACGGCTATCAGATGGTTGGTGCATCTCTAACTGAATCAGATTTGCACTTCATTTCTTATTACTTTTCTTATTCTGTTGGCAGACAAGGGTGGAGGATCTGAAACAGCGCGCTTATGCAGACCTCAACAACTGGGAGTTTTATCAAGGTAAAGCTATATATAAGCACCAACCAATATACTCAATGCCCTAAAATCGACAACCTTTAATTTTGTCGCAGGGGAAGTGGAAATGAAGAAAGATGAAACACAGGCCGGTAGCAGCAGCAGCAGCTTGTTCGAGTTGGGGGAGAGCTCGCAAGGATTCAGCTTCGCATGCAGCAACAGTTTTGGTGTGGCTGACTACATCGATTTTGAGGTCCAGTTTTTTTATCCCTCGATCGTCATTTATAAGAATTTCTACTTATTATGAAATCCTTGTTCCCCAGGAGCACGAGCACGAAGAAATGGCAAATGTGCAGCAACTGTAACCATGTTAAAATGCAAGTATATATGTATGTATTGTTGTGGTAGGATATATAGAGTCATTGCAGTTAATTCTATGCAACACTTATTCAACAACGGAATAGTAGTGTTGCATAGAATTTTCTGAGTTTACTTAATCAAAAGAGCCTACATATTAAGCAGTGCAAGATGGAAGGTGATTGTGTTTGTTGATCTTCCTGTGGTGGACTCAGTTGTGTAATATATTTGTTTCACTGGTTTCGTGTTTTATGCTTCAAAACAAGTGTTTGGTTTGTACATTGTTGACATCAATGTTGGAACCTACACAAGCCTTTTCAGTTTTCATCTCGTTAATTATCATTCCACTAAAAAAAGCACGAACATAACACGAGATATACAGTTGGAAAATCCATGTATACACGATAATATTTTACCGAGAACACGAATCTTAACTACTCCCTTGATCACGATTATATAATCAACTTCAATCTTGAGCATATTTCAAATTATCCCTTCGAGGTGCCTGTAACGTAGCGAGGAGATTAGTCACTGCTGTTGGTGGTGGATACTCCAGGTACGATACCAAAAAAAAAAGAACTTCAATCTTGAGCATATTTCAAATATGTTTTAGGAAAATAAATTACTTAAACATACTTCGATATTAGGCTTACGTAATAAAGGTTATTTATTGATAAAATGATGATTTTTTGAAAAGCATTTAGCTCATATATTATTTTTTATAATATCGTATTTAATATTATCATTTCTCACATGTTGATTTCTTATTTATCTTTAATTTTTTAAGATTAATCAAAAATGTATGTGTAAAATACAGCAAAACATAATACTAATGTGGAACTCAGACTATACAAGTGAAATACCTCAAAATAGTAAAACCATATAATTGAGTATTATTTTCATGATACCGTGATGCCTAACAACTATTGATCATACTTGATTGTAACAATTTACACTGAACCATTTTTAACTTTGTTCTTTCTTTGGGGAGAAATAGTACAAACTTTACCATTCTCGGACATACTAAAAACAACCCTTACGAAATATATAATAACTTCCTTGTTTTTTTATTTGACTTGACTTTTTTGTCAATAGATTGAAAGATTCACTCGATTCCCAACCGCTAAAACTTTACCCAGTTCAGTTAATTACCTCCACCTCCACAAAATATCATAGGATCCAAGTAATTTCCTTTTTCTTTCTCATCACCAAACTTTGGAAAATTAAGAAGATGAAGAAAGTCAAAAAGTTGTCGACAAAACTAAATAAAAAGTACAAGAAGAAATGATGAAATTGAAACGGAATTTAAGACTTGAAACCTAAAAAAAGATTCAACAACTGCATTCGCCTTATACTTGATTGGGTGCCAACTAAAAAACTCGATTGGTAACAATAACAATCACAAGATGCGCCTATTGTACTGAAATAACTTCATAAATGCCAATTCTCTTTTTGTAACCCACTCAATGACTAGAAGCCCAATTCTTACCTGTTCTTCTGCTTTGACCTTAACCAACAAGTTGGTTGTTGAAGGAGAAGGCTAGGCTATATAAAAATAATCGTTTCATTTCCAACCATAATATTTTTCAATTACACTTGGAAGAAAAGACGATAATATTTTTGAAATAAGAATTAAAAAAGAAAGCCAAAAGGGGCATCCAAATTTTCACCAGCATTATTAGGAAATATATGACAAGAATTGGGATTATTTTGCATTAGCAAGCTGGGTTCTGAGGAGCTTGGCAGCAGCAACCATGTTTTCAAGGGCAGGCTTGACCTCAGCGTATTTGCGAGTCTTTAGACCACAGTCAGGGTTCCCCCACAAGATGTTGCTCTCAAGGACTGCAAGCATCTTGTTGATCCTGTCCGCGATCTCCTCCGTCGATGGGATTCTTGGGGAGTGGATGTCGTATACACCCGGCCCTATTCCAGCTCCATACTTCACTCCCTCCCGGAAAACTGACAGCAGCTTCTCGTCCGAACGCGAGTTCTCGATCTTGATCGCATCAGCATCCATGTTGATGATGGAGTGGATGATGTCGTTGAAGTTGGAGTAACACATGTGGGTGTGGATCTGTAAATCCACTATATTAGTTGTGATTGAAGGAAGAAGGAGGTAAATGTTTCATTTGGACAAACCTGGGTGGTATCTTGAACTCCGACGTTGGTGATTCTGAAGGAGTGCACAGCCCAGTCCAAGTAGAAAGCGTGCTCCGATTTCCGGAGAGGCAAATCGGAGCGGCAACCCTTCTCTCAATGCTGCTTCGTCAATTTGGATCACAGTGATTCCAGCCTTCTCAAGATCCTCCACTTCATCCTTAATGGCCAAGGCAATCTGATAGCATGTTTCGTATCTGGGGACTCAAACCGAATGGTTATAGCTTCAAGTATTGAACACTACAGAAAAGATCGTGGTGGAGATAAAAATGATCACCTTGGTTGGTCGTTTCTTACGAAAGACCAGTTGAGAATGGTTACAGGGCCAGTAAGCATTCCCTTCATCAGGCGCTTGGTCATGCTCTGGGCGGCAGTAGACCAGTAAACAATCATTAGTTTGGGGCGACTGACATCGCCGTAAATGATAGGTGGCTTCACACACTGAGATCCGTATGATTGCACCCACCCATTTGCTGTGAAGGCAAAACCAGACAATTGCTCTCCAAAGTACTCAACCACATCATTTCTCTGTAATTTATACAACCAAAAGATACACAGTTGTGTTAAAACAAACAATTCAGAACTATATCTTAATCAGAATGTCAAAAACAATTCATTTTTCAGTATATGGTCTTGAATTGGCTCACCTCTGGCTCTCCGTGAACAAGCACATCAATGTCGAGTTCTTCTTGAAGCTTGACAACCTTGCTAATCTCCTCCTTGATAGCCTTGTCGTACTCCTCCTCGGTAATCCTATGACAAAAAGTTAAACCTTCTAGAAACAGATTTCATTGCGTTTTAAGATTGTAAAGATGAATTTAAGCAAACAAAATCCACTTATTGGCCTTGAATTCACGGCGCACTCTTCTGAGTTCTATTGTTTGTGGGAAGGAACCAATAGTAGTGGTCGGGAGAATTGGAAGGTTAAGCTTCTTCTGTTGAGCTTCAGGTCTAGCACTAACATTTGTCAAACGCCGATGATCAGAACCCCTCAAAGCAGCAGCCTACATGAACAAATCGATGGTGGAAGCTCAGCTCGCCACAGTTTAGCAGCAAGTAAAAAGTTACATTCACAAATATGAAGATTCAATCACTTACAGCCTTTTGGACAGCTTCATTATTCACCCTAGGAGAGGATTTCCTAGAGGCCTGAGCAGCAGCATTGGCAGAGAAGAAAGCCTGAAAACATCCAAATAAATTAATAAGTAACAGTAATATGGCTAGGGGTGTGTCAAGATTTAGTAATGAGTCCAAGCTTTATGAAAAAGATTTTCAAGCTATCCATATCAAGATTTGACATATTGATTTGGAACTCTAACAATGCCTTCTTGATACAAATCAAAAATAGGTTTAGGGGTGACTATGCCTCATCCTTCTAACCAGTCAATGCCTTTGCCAGTGCATTAACTTCAACAATTTTCTGAGCTGCGAACGCGAGCCATGATTTGATTTCTTCATCCAGCTTAGGCTCATTGACAAGATCAACAACAGTGTGAAGAAGTGAGCTGGATGTGGACACAACAAGCTTGTCTGTGGACAAAAATAGATATGAGCCACCTTAAAGCAAACTTAAATCTTAAAAAGAAGGAGTTGGCTAATATACCCTTTCCGACAATTCCTTCAAGATCATGCAACTTAGAGAGAGATGTAGCCAGATCATTAGCCCAGATGTTCCTTCCATCAGCAACTCCAGCAAAGAGGTACTTTCCAGAAGGGAAACCACCCTTGATCAAATCAATCGTCTGGGTTCCACGAACTAAATCAAAACCAAAGCCAGAAACTCCGCTCATTGAGGTAAGGGTTTTGTATGCAGCTGCAGGTACATCAGCAAAGTAAGTTTCAATTAGAGCATGAACACCAGATAAAGATGATTCCAGCTCAGCATAAGCCTTGGTGAATGCTTCCAACTCGTGAGACTCAAGATCCTTAACCAATGTAGGCTCATCAAACTGGATCCATGAAGCGCCTGCTGCCTTCAGCTCACCAATAACTTCCCTGCCAGGAGTTTGTTAATTAAAGACCATAGGCAATCATAATGTAAATGGCTAAAAAGGTCTGGATATTTAAACTGCAGGTTCATATTTTTATTACTTGTAGATTGGAAGAATTTTGTCGAGAAGAGAAAGAAGTGGAGAAGTTTTCTCAACTCCCTTTGCAGGTTTAGAAAGTAAAAAGTATGAAACAGGTCCAACGAGTACTGGGACAGTATCAACACCAAGCCACAAGAGAGAATATGAAACTCATTAGGTTGCAGAATAAGCCATTACAAACTTCTCAAAATCAAATAAACATCAGAATGGATCTCTAAAGAAGATGCAAATTATAGATCATGACAGAGGTATTTGGCTCTCATCACATGGAATAGCAGTGACTCCTTAACAGGAAAATAGACTATCACAGACATTAGAATATATCTGGAACTCTTGTTTGTATCTATAAATTAAATTCAACATTATTCTATTGAAGTTCAAATTAGAAACAAGAGATTATAGAGCTCACACCGCTTTAGCTTCTTTGTATTCATTAACAGCTTTGTGGGAAGCATATGAGAAATTCACATCACGTCCCAATTCAGGGACGATGAAGTGGCTGCATGGATAGACCAATATCATTAGATAAATAACTTTCATAAGTATAATTGAATTAATGTTCTCTTTGATTTAAAAGTTTGATCCCTCACTTACTAGTTGGTGTCGAACCACTTGGTCATCTCCATAGCAGGAACAGAGGCATTTCCTCTGGCCATGGAGAAGTAAGTGGAGAAACCGATCTCACCACCAGTCCAGTTGTATCGTGAGGGAATGGCACCGAGCATCGCAGTAGTGTCAAGAACCTGATCATAGTATGAGAATGTGTTGCTGGGAATGTATTTGATTCCAGCATCAGACATCTGCTTCCAGATAGATGCTCTAAGATCAGCTGCCACCTTTTCCAAATCCTCAGCACTGCTTTTGCCATCCCAGAAGGATTCCAGAGCGAATTTCAGCTCTCGCTTAGGGCCCATACGGGGATATCCAACGATGTGGGAAGCCATTTTCTGGTACATCAGATTTAATTAATCTAACCATGTAAACCAATGAAACATACAAACATGAACAAATGTCAAGAAACAGAGGTCGTATCTAGCACGTATTAAGTATGAAAATCAAACACGAGTTCCATGATTCCCTATGTACATTCATAACAGTATTTAAAAATGAGATCACTGATCCAACAAGTTTTTAATCATCATTTCGCATAGAGCTCAATTTGTCTAACATTATGCTGTTACATTAAAAACACCAAAGTTAGTAATATCAAGCTGCACATAATAATTTTATACAGTCAATCAGATCCACGGTTTGAACTCACACATTATTCCAGATCCAAAGACAGTAACGCAATACATGTTCGTAAAACAAAAGTGAGGCACAATGCCAACGAATTCAACTGCAGCAAAAATATTCAGTAGCGCCTTCGTCTCAGATCTAATCACGGAAAAATAAATTTCGAAATCCAGAGCTAAAAGTTCTATTATCATCACATTGTCAAGCCAAATCTCAACAAACCACACATTAATAAGCAGGCCATTCCGTATCATTTCATTTCACAATTTGAAGATCACACAGGATACGCTACTTAATTGTCGAACTCAGAAAACATCAGTAATCGTCGCCAGATCAAACAACTACGTCATGAGCAGATCATCACTGATAAATTAATCAGAAATTCCAGTAGTCAAGTTCAGAAACCGTCATTTTTCATTACTGAATACGACCAACGAAGCATGGACATAAATCGAGATATCATGCAATCGGGAACATAAATGAATGGTACGATCCTTACTGCCTTAGGAATGATTGGTCACGTACCGGTAGCAAAGCGAGTGGTGTGTAGTGCGGGGAGAGAGAAGGGCAAGACGCGAGATGAGTGAAGGCGCTTATAAGGGTGGTCAGTGGCGACTGGTGGGGAAGAATAGATCTCGCCACGCCAACTCAAATTCTCATAACTTCATGCTGGCAGCTCTCTGTGTGTGGGTGTAATTTCAATTTTATTTCTACTTTTTGTTACGCTCGTCTGATTTCACTGAGATTTTGGCTTGCCAACGCTGGATTTGTATGTATTTCTACGCAATTTTTGATGTGGGATTCGTCAACTATTTTTGCAATGATGCGTTTGCCAACCCTCACATCTAGCTCATGACTTGATCAAAAACCATAGAAACAAATATAGCACAGGACAATATTTGGTATCCATTATCAACTAATGGAAAACTACGAGATCTCTCGTTAGATCGTCTAAATTATTTAGACGAGTTTGAGTTTGAATTTAGAATTCAGAATGAGTATGGGTTTGGATTGATGAAAATGAACTATTTAGATCCGCCTAAATTATTTAAGCGGTCTAACACAAGTTTTTGTTATGAAGAAAGATATGTTGATGTAGCACATTATTCACTAAATTATCGAATTAAGTACAAACTTGCCTAAAATAGAATAAACATTTTAGAAGGATTTAAATAATTTACTTCATTATCCAAATTCAAATAAATAGAGAGGATTGAGTTGAATGAATAGATTGACCCGTCTAAATATAGACTAATAGGAGACACTGTCATTGAATTTTATTTGAGAGTTTGAAAATTATGTAATTCTATCTCAAATTATATTTTAGGAGAATTATCAATTTAGAAGTTGCATGGTAGTTTTTTAATTGCAAAATAGATTTTTTATTTAGACAATTTGTCATTTTCAATTTTTGTAGCATTTACAACGTTTAGAATTTGTTTGAAAAATCGATTATAACATTATTAACAATATTAATTTATTAGTGGCGGATTTGAATTTTCTTTAGTCTGGATTTGAATAATTTTTAATTTAACATAATTTTATTGAAGAAGTTAGAATTGAATAATTTAACCAAAATGAAGAATGTTGAAACTAAGATAAACTTACAAATTGATATACTTTTAGGGTAAATTTTAAATTGAAAAAATTGTAAAATATAATCTCATTGTTTTTTAGTTTAAACTAATTTAAATAAATAAACTGCATACATAGTAATTGGATAATTTTGCTAACAATGGATCACTTCCATATTCCTCAACAAAGCTTACTTACGCATTTTAAGCTACTCATTCGAATAGTATCTTGTTTTGTTTTAATTATGGGAAAAATTAAATTGTGATTTAGTTCTCAATTCCTACAAATGTTACATTCGTATGAACACTTATGACTCTAACGCTAATTTTATTTCTATTAAATTAACCTTATCTACTAATTTATTGAAAAAAAATAAAAAAACACAAACATAGTTTCCCTTTTGTCATTCTAAGTTCAAATTTATTTTGTACATTGAAGTCCTATTTTTGTAGAGTATGTATTTTCTCTATAAGTTTTTCTTGATTAAATTTATATGTGTGGTTGAATATATGACTACTTATTAATAGTATAGCTATATCTATTAGAAATGTTCAAATGCTCACCGTGGGCACGTGATAACGTGTCACAGCTTATGTATCAACAAATTACAGGTGCTCAGATTAATTATAAATATTCTCACAATCAATATTACTTTGACATATCAATTGATAAGGTGCCCATGGTGGGCATTTGAATGTTTCTGCTATATCAATATATAATATTGCAGAAATGCTCAAATACCCACCGTGGGCATGAGACAATATGTCCATGGCTGATGTGTTAATAAATTAGAGGTATTGAGAATAGTTAAAATTGTTATCACAACCAATATTACATTTTTACATCAGTTGTGGGCACATTATCACGTACCCACAATGGGTGTTTGAAAATTTCTCAATAATATTGATCGGTAAAAATAAAATATGTTTTTGGACAATCACAAAAATTAACATTTTTTGTGAAGATACACATGTGTGGATCTTTATCAACTTACAATAAATCATTTTTGGTCCCAAATCAGAGTAAAGTTAAATTGTGGAATTAAATATAGGCCCAAGGAGTGTAACCGACTATTATGGAGCCAGTTGTACTCACAAAATTTATCGACTGTCTAGTAATGTTAATGATTCAGTTCAGTTATGTTATAAGAGTCAGTTTTACTGACTCGTTTCAAAGAAATTTATGAAAAGTAATGACTGAAAGCTATAAAGTACACATGATTTATAGAGGTTAAGAGAATACTCCTACGTCCTCTCTTCCTTCGTCAACTAGAAAGGAATTCACTATTAACACAATATACACGGTGTTTTAAAGATGGATTACAAATTTTAATCTTCTCAGTCATTGAGCATCGCCGCTCAAGGACTCAGGCACGACGGTGAATGAAGATGCAATCCTCCTAATACAATCTTCTTGTTCCTCGTAGGTTGAAAGCTTCTGTTCCCTTCACGAACGTAGTAGAATGATGGTTAGGGTGTTTCTATGAAGTAGGAAGCTACTCAAATAGTTGTTCCACTCTATAAAGTCGTCTAGAAGACAAACTTCTCATGTATTTGGGACACGGATCAATGAGTAGAGATTATAAGCTCATAGTGGCTTTCTGATTTCTTAAGCTCATAGTGGCTTTCTGATTTCTTTCTTCTTTCTGATGATCAAATTCTTCTTGTAGGCTTGACTAAAAGAGTGAGCTTTTACTGATGAACTGTTACATGAGTTCAGAACATATATTGAAAGAGACGTTTTTTATTTTCCAGAAAGCTCTTTTCATTTCCTTGAGATCTGATACTTATAGATCCTTGTAGAAATGTATCTGTTGTTGCTTCCATACTCTTGATTTGACCTTTGCAAGGTTATATAGTAGTAAGTGGCCGTTTTACCACTTTTCAGACTAGCAAATAACCGTTAGACTCATTTGTCGGTGTGTTGTTGCTTTGTCATGACATAACCATGTTGAATTGGATTTCTTCTTTATCCAAGGTGGTTGATATGTCAAAATGAAGTCATACTTTTTGCAGGATTGGCTTATCCTGTTAGCCGCTTTCTTGCTCTATCAATGATTCTCAGAACTGGTCTTGAAAAACGAGTTAGTTTCCTCAGTTTCCCCAAAACTGAGTTGACCATTGCAGTTCCAGTTTCTTCAGAACTAAGTCTTTATGTGGTTTGAGTTCCCCTTTAATTTAATCCTCTTAGTCTTGAATTTGGTATCACTCTCCAGGTCTTCTCTCTTCATCGTTGACTAACTATTACATGTTCTAGACTATACAAGATATTACATATTTTGATAGAATCAAATACAATCTTAGGAGGTTGAATCATCAAAGGGTTTACAGCAACAAAACTAAACATAATTCCTAACAATTTCTGTCTTTTTGATGATGTCAAAACCCTTTCTATAAAAGAAATGATGCTATACACGCAGGTATGCCATAAATTTGTAAAACTTTCGATTTGAAATCAAAATTCATACCACATTGTTATGAATCATGTTTAGTTTTATTGATGTAAACCGTTTATGATTCAACCTCCTAAGATTGTATTTGATTCTATCAAAATATATAATATCTTGTATAGTCTAGAATATGTAATAGTTAGTCAACAATGAAGAAAGAAGACCTAGAGACTGACTACCAAATTCAAGACTAAGAGAATCAGATTAAGGGGGAACTCGATCTGGATAATGACTTAGTTCTGAAGAAACCGAAATTGCAATAGTGAACTTAGTTTTGGAAAAACTGCGAAAACCAACTCATTTTTCAAGAGCAGTTCTGAGAATCAGAGTGAGAGCAAGAAAGTAGCTAAAAGGCTAAATCAATCCCGCAGAAAGTATGCCTTCAATTTGATATATCAACAACCTTGGATAAAGAAGAAATCCAAGTCAACATGGTTATGTTAGGAAAAAAACTGCAACATACTAAAAATGTGTCTAATGACTATTTGCTAGTCTAAAATGTAGTGAAACGACCACCTACTACTATCTAACCTAGCAAAGGTCAAACCAAGAGTACGAAAGCAACAGTGGATACATTTCTACTCGACCTGGAAAAGAAGAGTTTAAGCACATCTTCTAAGTTAACATGAAGACATGTGGCTCGTTATCAAAGACAGTCCAATCAACATCACAAAAGTTAATACCGATCGGATTGGAGAAGGCCAACAACCAGAGATAATATACAAGACAACGACAGAATCGATGACAGAAGACAAGAGGAGATATCAACTAGAATATCTAGCAGAAGATATTATTCTATCTATTCTTGATGAAGATCACATGAAAGATATTGCTAATTGTTAATCGGCTAAAGCAATATGGGATTTTCTCGAGGACTTGTGTAAAGAATCAGATCAAATCAGAAGAAATAAACTCCAGATCTGTGTTGAAAAAATATGAGTCTTTCGCCGTGATACCGAGATAGAGCATCAAGGACATGGAAGAAATGTTTCATAACATAGTCAGTGAAATTACCTTACTTAGAAGATCCTATCCACAGACAGAACTCAATGCAAAAATTCTTGGGTGAATGTTTGAGGACTGGTTCATGAAGGTCATTGCACTCACAGAAAGAGATCTATCAAAGATCTCCGTGAAAGAGGTATCTGCATCCCTGCGTTGACTTGGCTTGTCTTAATGAAAGAAGTGGGAACAAGACATCATCTTCCTCAGCGCATTTGGAGGATGCATTTCTTTTTGTGAAAAGAGACTTTAGACCAAGGCGTATCAAGTCAACAACTGAGTCGCCATCCACAACCTCAGCCAACAAATCAGGAAATTCAACTAGAGAAATGGTAAGGAAATTATCCAGAAAACTCGAAAAGACACCCAGTCGAGATCAATCAGTTTCAAGGAATACTAAAAAGAAAGTTGACAAGTCACCGTATCCTCGATGACAAAAAGGGCTTGTTTTGAATGTAACTCGCCAAATCATCTCAACTATCAGTGCCCTAAAGTTGATGTAAAGGAACGAGCTAGATTAAAGAGGAGCTTCAAGAAAAGAGTCTCCAGAGCCTACAAAGAGACAATGAAGGAGATGTCTGATCTAGCATACGATGATGTCAACCTGGCATCAGATTCAACAGAAAGTAGCAGTGACAATGAGGAAGCTCTCATAGCTCTAATGGCGCGATCATAATCATCAACAACTCCACAGTCAACTGAACTCATGGAAACTGAAGCTAATGAATCTGAGGTAACTCAACCTACTCTATGCTTCTTAGGACACAAAAATGAGGACGATGAGTTATATCACTCTGACTCTAAGGAAACCTCAGTTGACTCTATATTAAAATATTTTACACACATGCGTTCTTTGCAAACCACAATCACACACAAGAACACAGTCCTAAGGGATCAAGTGGCAAAACTGACTGAGGAACTGAGAAGAAAAGATCTTAAAGAAACTCAGTTAGCTGAGCTGACTAACATTCGGAAAATTGATCGGAAAACTCAGGTAGTTCCTGTGGAAGTGATCTCTCAACCAAAATGGCTGAAAGATCATCCCCCTGAGAAATAATAGACGATCTTAACGATTCAGTTGTCACAAGATCTTGGGGAGCATTCTTCACTTGCTTTCTCTCCCAAGTTGAATCTTCAAAGATGGAAGAAAACTTGGCTTCATCGGTCTGGATTGTAGCTATGCTACAGGAATTAACCGAGTTCATACACAACAATGTTTGGTATCCAATGGATGCACCAACACACCAAAAAGTCATCGACACCAAATGGGTCTTAAAAAGTAAAAGAGATGAAAACAAGTTTGTGACAATAACTAAAGCCCGACTTGTAGCCAAAAGGATATGCTCAAAGTGAAGGAATAGATTATGATGAACTTTTGCACCACTGGCTAGATTGGAAGGAATTCGTATATTCTTAGCATACGCAGCTTTTCACAATTTCACAATCTATCAAATGGATGTGAAGAGTGCATTTCTCAATGGTGAACTGACTGAAAAAGTGTATGTGGAACAGCCACTAGGATTCGCAAAAGGGGATAAAGTTTATAAGCTTAGAAAAGCTCTTTATGGACTCAAACAAGCACCTGGAGCTTGGTATGAAATCTTATCTCAGTTTTTGCTCAATAATGGATTTCAGAAAGGAACGATCGACTGAACTCTCTTCCGAATTGAAGATAATGGAGAAATCTTGATTGTTCAAATCTATGTTGACAATATAATCTTTAGATCCAAGAATGCCGCATTATGTGAGAGATTAGCAGCCCTCATGCTAGGAAAATTTCAAATGAGTATGATGGGAAAACTAACATATTTTCTGGGCTTACAAGTTCAACAACAGCTCGACGTACTTTTCATCAATTAGCAGAAGTATACTCGTGAACTGGTCAAAAAGTTCTGCCCTATGAAAACCAAATCCTTGAGGATTTCCATGAGTATTAGATTTCAACTAACGAAGGATGAAGAAGGAGAACCAGTAGATCCAATAACATATAGAGGAATCATTGGTTCTTTGTTATATCTTATTGCCAGTCGTCCAGACATATGCTATGCAGTTGAAGTGTGTGCTAGATTTCAATCAAACCCCAAAAAGTCACACATGGATGCAGCTAAGCAAATCGGAAATATTTTAAAGGTATTGAATTAATAAGCATTCGGTATCCCATAGATGATGATCTCAGTTTGAGAGGTTTTTCTGATTCAGATTTTGAAGGTTGCAAGATTGATAGGAAGAGCACAAGTGGACCTGTCAATTTTTAGGACACAAACCGATCTCATGGTTTAGCAAGAAACAACAGTTAGTTGTAACCTCGACAACTGAAGCAGAATACATAGCTGCCGTAATTTATTATGCTCAAATTTTATGGATCAAACAATAATTAAAGGATTACAACATCAAAACTGAAGTGGTACCAATATTTAAAGATGAAGCATATTGATATCCGACATCATTTTATCAGGGGTCATGTAGAGAAAAACAATATTACTATCTCTCATGTCATAACAGAAGAACAACTAGCAAATTTATTTACTAAACCTCTTCTGGAATCGAGATTCAAGAAGCTATGTGTTCAGCTTGGTCTTCTATAATTGGAAGACAATAACGACAAAAGCTGAGCTAAATAGAAGCTGAGCAAACTCAGTTGTCAAGAATTGAAGAATAAAACCGAGCTATTGATACTAGTTCTTCGAACTCATAATTGGATAATCATATCAGTTTTACTTTTGGAGGGAATTTTGAAGAGTGATTGAAATGATAACCGCATCAAATGCGAAGAGACATGCATGTTCACCAAGGCAAAAGAAGATTCAGCCATATCTACATCTACAACACTAGATCAATTTCGACCATCCGATCTAGGGTTGCTTGCAAAATTACTGCAAGTCACATCACCAACGTCAACTACTGCTAAATTGTAACCACTGAATCTGAACAGTTATATCTTTGATGACTTCATCCCAGCCGTTCATCTAAACAACTCTTTTCACTTTTGATGTTATAAAAAATCACTACGAATTAAGGTTCAATTTATCTTGCCCTTCTTCACCTACCTACGATCTTCATTCAAAGCTCTTGAAACTCAAGACATTCTCAATCATCAGCATTTATTTTGATCAAGCATCAACATGGTTTCTCAAAATCAAATCTCATTTGAACCCGCTATGACATAAGATATGACCAAGGAAAGATTTTCAATTCTATCAATGTGAAGAGATCTCTAATTGAAGAGGAGTTCGAGGATTTGCTTTCAAAACTATGATATGCAAAAATTGATAGATCTCATCACAACTGAACCCTTCTGGTTTCATCCTCGACTAGTTGCGGAGTTCTATCAAAATACTAGAATTTTCAAAGATGGTTTGTCTTTTACATATCAAAGAAGTGTTAGATGGACTTCAAAGGGAAACACTTGAGGACAGTGATTGGGTACCAGCCAGGGTGACAAAGAACAAACGAAGCCATAAATTGGAGGAATCTTCCAAACCCTGCAAGAAAGGAACATGATCAAAACCTTCGGCTTCTTCAACACCTGTGGAAACTAAAGAGCATCTTTACAGCCAGTTGTTGTACTCAGTTGGTAGTGGAAAATTGTTCCTCCATTTGAGTCAACATCCAAGAAGAAATGGTCAAGATCTATTCAGAAAAAGATTGCTAGCTCCGAGCACCATCCTGCACCAGAAATCATTCAACCTATTCCTCAACCACATCATCCATGGGAGACCAGAACCAATGCTTTCTCTATAGAGCAATCCTTAGATAGTAGTCTGTTGATTCCTTTAGAAGGACTGCCACACATCGATGTTAAAGTTCAATGTATTAGAGACATGTATCTACCTCTAAATCCTTCAGAACCTGGTGAAAAAAATAGAGATATCATCAAGAGGGCAGATAATCTAACCTCAGTATTGAACACTGCAACTCTATCTGTCTTACAAAAGTGTGATGAGGATTGAACGATGATTCTATAAGCGTCTCCATCAAAAATGATACTATGAGATTTCATCGATGGCATCACTGGAGACATGAGTCAATGATTGAAGATTTAATCGTTGGGATTGCCAGAATGTGTCTAACATTCTTGAAATTGGAGGAAGAATGGGCACTCAACTGGATAGGTTTGAAAGCAAATGAATACATCTTTTTCATCATATGAACAAAAGGATGGAAGAAATAACCAATCTCAGATTCACAACTGGAGATCCTACAGCTCTTTCTCCTCCTTCACCGATTAAAGGTGTAGGTCAGCTTAGCTGAGATAGAGGGCGTACAAGAAATGTCAATTGTTCAGAACCCAATGAAAGTTAGCTCAGCTGAGATAGATGGCATACAAGAAACGTCAGTTATTGAGAATATTAAAGATGAATCCACGCTATCCGCTCCTGGAGAAACTGACCAGGCAGCTGACAATGAAACACGACAGTCAACAGAAGAAGAAACTGACCAAGTGATGGAAGAGTCTGAGTCGAAGAAAACTGATTCCTCCACGGACATTGATACATCATCCGAGGACTCCTCAGATACTTCTTCGAAAGATACTGCTATTTCTCCAGAAGAAATAACATTTCCTTATCAGTCTTCCTCTCTCAACAAATAAGTTCATCAAGATAACGCAGCAGTGGACTCTAAGCAAGTGATTCACACTTCGGATAGGTCAACTAATAGAGCTCAACTAGAAGCTTCAACTGGTCTACTTTTAATTCCTCCCTCAGCTCCCACTCAGTTTGTTCTCCCGGCTCATATTGAACGGACTTTTGCTGAACTATTTAAATTTCCAACCGCTATGATGTTTCTTTCCACAACTATTTCTAGGATATCCGCTAGTATGGCCTCCATATTTGACAAAATCAAAACAATGAAAGGTGACATTACCACACTGTTTGATGCTGTCGAAAGGGGGAAGATGCCAAAAAAGAAGATAAGGAATCTAGAAAGAGAAAGAGAGAAGAAGAGAAGCAATTTTGTGAAGCCGAAAGAAAGAAAAAGAGAGAGAAGAAGGGAACTGCAACTGAACAGAAAGAATACCAGCCGAGCAGAAGAAAGCAGAGGAATAAGAAAGGAAGAAGAGGGAACTGGAGGAAATGAAGCAGAAGAAAGAGAAGAAAAAAGTTGAGAAAGCCGCCGCCACCAAGACAGTCGAGAAGTTAAGAAAGAAGTCAGCTGAATGACTTCTAATTTTTTATGTTTTCTTTAAAAACTGGCAGTTTTTTTTAAGCTCATATCGTATTTTATATCTTTGATAATGGAAATTTTCTATATCAATGTCTTCTAACCACAACTTTTGAACGACAATCTTAGTTGTCTCAAAAGAATGTTTGTTCTTCGTGTAAAGCTGAAGCTGGAAGTGCCTGATCAATACATTCAGTCTTCTGATTTACAACGTCTTTAATGTGGTATGAATTTTAATTTCAAATCGAAAGTTTTACAGATTTATGGCATACCTGCCTGTATAGTCTCATCTCTTTGTAGAAAGGGCTTCAACATCATCAAAAAGGGGGAAATTGTTAGGAATTATATTTAGTTTTGCTGATGTAAACCCTTTGATGATTCAACCTCCTAAGATTGTATCTATTCTATCAAAATATGTAATATGTTGTATAGTCTAGAACATATAATAGTTAGTTAATGACAAAGAGAGAAGTCCTAAAGACTGACTACAAAGTTCAAGATTAAGAGGATCAGATTAAGGGGGAACTCGAACTAGATAAGGACTTAGTTATGAAAAAATTGAAACTGCAATGGTCAACTCAATTTTGGGGAAACTGAGGAAACTAACTCGTTGTTCAATACCAGTTCTGAGAATCAGTGAGAGAGCAATAAAACAGCTAAAAGGAAAAGTCAATCCTGCAGAAAGTATGACTTTAGTTTGACATTTCAACCACCTTGGATAAAGAAGAAATCCATGTCAACATGTTTATGTCAGGAAAAAGCCGCAAAACACTAAAAAATGTGTCTAATGACAATTTGCTAGTCTAAAAAGTAGTAAAATGACCACCTACTGCTATCTAACCTAGCAAAGGTCAAACAAGAGTATGGAAGCAACAACATATACATTTATACGAGGAACTATAAGTATCAGATCTCAAGAAAGAGCTTTTTGGGGAAAAAAAAACCTCTTTCAATATATGCTATGAACTCGTGAAACAATTCGTCAGAAAAGCTCACTCTTTCTGTCAAGCCAACAAGAAGAATTTGATCATCAGAAAGAAGAAAGAAATCAGAAAGCTACTAGGAGCTTATACTCTCTACTCACTGATATGTGTCTCAGATATAGGAGAAGTTTGTCTTCTAGATGACTTTATAAAGTGGTACTATGATAATCAATCTTTTTGCATGTATTTTGATGTCGGTTCGTCGTCGTTTGAGTCTTTGTTCATGTCATTTTTTACTGATTATCATTGTTATGTGTTTGTTTTGTGTTTCGATCTTGTTTTCCTTTGTCCTATAGGTTTTCGGGTGAAAAAAGGAAGTTTTGAAAGAGTTCTCGGGTCAACGGTACCGAGTCGATGCCTAACGATTGCATTCCTACTTAGAGGCTTGTGCAATTTCTCTCGGGCCACCGGTAATGAGCCGACGATCGTCGATTGTGTAGCCGTCGAGTTCAGAGAGGCGATCAGCTCTCGGTTGCTGGTTCAGCACCGACGACCAGTAGTTTGGAAGCTTCAACCAAGCCGTCAACCGGCGGCTCAGTGTCGGTGGTTGACAGGCTGAGGATTTTGTGGGCTTTTCAGCCCAGGTTGCGGGATTTTGTCCTAGTTTCACCCACACCTATAAAAAGGGGTTAAAGTGACATTTTGTAGCAGTTTTTATCTTATTTTCTTAGTCTTAGTTTATTGTTTTCATATATTAGTTGTACTTCAAATTCCTAGATAAATTTATTGGTCTTTAGTTTAGAAACATTCATCTTCTCGGATCGTGACAACCAATTGCTGGATTTTATCACTTTTCTTTACATTTGTGCAAGTACATTTATTTCGCTTTCTTAGTTAATAAACTTATGCTTTCTTTCATTGCTTTCGATTTATTCGCTTTCATGAGTAGCTAAATTTACCCGGTGGGATTCTAGGGTTTATGTTACGAACAATGGTTTGAATGAATTAATTAATTGCAAATAATTCTTTGAATCATTCAATTTCCATTTCTTC
>AYJT01052550.1:0-13155 GCA_001278415.1 Ocimum tenuiflorum | reverse complement strand
GTTGACGGATTTGAATAGTTCCGTTGGGAGTAGGTGAACAGCAGAGATTGAGTGGTTCAATCCGTCGTCAGAAGGATAGAGTCGTTGTTGTACTTTCAACAGGCTTTTTCAGAGCTTTATCCACCAGTCCATTAACTTCCGACTATGGACCGCTGGATATTACCTACTTGTCATAGTACTTTCTTTTGAATATTAGATAAGTCAGCTCTGATTAACCTTCTTTTTGTCTCAATTGTCTACGATACAATTGGTCTTGACTTCAAATCTGAATGAAGGAGATTCCCCGGATGTCAGCTTCTCTTTTTGAGGTCAGCTCTAGATTCAGACTGAACTAAAGATCAGCTGTTAGTTCCACAGAGCTTCAGCTGAGTTAGCTTCAGCTAACTATCCTTAGCTGGTGTTCCACCCAGCTGTATGAGCACACTGGGTGATACTTTTCTTGAGGATGTCCTTAGTCTTGATTTCTTCAACTTCAGCTCTCCGGAAACCTATACTATTACAAATCAGACATATTCAGTTATTACATTCTAATCAGTTCTAAACTACTGACATGGTTTCCGACATCATCAAAACATCTAAATTCCTAACAGGTGGCGAGTAGCACAAGCATGTGAGCAACCTCATATCATTACCATGGGAAGACACTCTTTTATTATTGTAATTAGATTAAGTTTAATAATAAGAAATCGATACAGAAGAATTAAATTAATTATATTTTAATGTATCCTTTAATAAAAATATATCTTTATGAAGAATTATAAAAGTAGAGAGTTCCTATACTCCTATTTCCTACTTCACTCTGTATTTCATTATTCTTTTTTATTTTTTATTTAATATTTTTATAAAATTTTGATTTATTACAATTTAAGTTAATTTCACAATTGACCATAAGATTATTCCGCTAAATTGGGGTACACAATAATATTTAGTATTAATGTTTACTTTTAGTTAATATTTAATTATTGTTAATTCATAATTGAATTTATTTTTTTATTTTATTTTATTTAGGTTTTTGTTTATAAATAATTATCGAAATATATTACATTATAATTAATTTTTATTATCATAATAACTATAATCAAAATCAAAAGATTTGATTATGAAATAGAAAATGAAACATCATTTTTGAGAGCAAGGAAATTTAATCCCTGTGAATAACTATCTGTTTTCTTTTTCTTTTTTCTTTTTTCTTTTTTCCTTTTATCCTGATCACTGGTGGTTAGCATCATATCTTTGACCTTAGGCCCTCTTGACATCTTGTTGTCCTCAAAGAGACATGTAGCCAATAATGGAGACTTGTTACCCGCACAAAATTAATCTTTGTTTCTTTCAATATTACTTGTTTTAATTAAAATTGGGGAAAAATAAAAAATAATAACACTAATTTTTTCGTGTTAAAAGAAGCAATAGTTTTTTTGTTGCTATTAGTTTACAACTTCACTTTGTGTAAACCAATATCATTTATATTTCATCAAACCATAAATATAAAATTATATGCATTTGTATATATGTGTGTGTATATATATATTCTAATTTACAAAATGAATATTCAAATAACAAAGGAAAATTTTATGCTTGTATTTTTTAAAAAAATTTCTTCTACTGAAAAAAGAATTTTCTAAATAACACAAATCTAAAAGAAAAATAAATTTGATAAAGATGCGGTTATTTTGAGAGTCAAATGGAGTAAATGTTTGTTGTTACATATTGTATGGATATAGATCGTAGGACATAAAGATTAGTATATAAAATAAAAATAATTTATCATTGGTGATATTCCACTTTATGCTGTAAAAATATAATCAAAAAAATTAAATACATATATACGTATACATATTAATGATTGTTCATAAAATATATTTAGTCAATTCATATGCATTTTATTTTTTTGTATTATTTTGAATGTTTATTTATTTTATATTTTCTTTCTTAATTAGACAAATCATTGTAACATAATATTGAAAATGATATTTAATTGTATTATAATATATATGTCTCATTGGTAATGTTCTTATAATATATGTATTATGATTCAATTTCGCTACTCAATTATACCTCAATTCTCATTCGCACTATTAATTTTTTTTTGAATATATATAGTTTCTAAAACTTTTTAAACGTTATAATTTGATACTTTCTTTTAAAAAAATTACTATTTTATAGTTTTAGTTTTATTTTAATTTAATTTATTTATTTGTATATTTTTTATTATTATTTTGTGTATTTTATTTATTTATCATTTTTAAGTTGTAGATATGATTGAAAAAATATTATTTTTGTAGGATTCTCATAAAACTACAATTGGTTAAAATAAATGAACATTTAAAATAATAAAAAAATTTAAATATATATGAAATAATTAAATATAAAAAGACAAAATAATAAATTAAATATAAAACTAAGAAAACATGTATTCCTTTCTCAAATAATAGTATGATTGAGATTTCATATATAAATTAATATTTTGAAGAGTTGAGGGTCAAACTGATCCTATTTTCAAAATCAAGGTGTTTAATTGGACCAAATAGTCGTGGAGGAGTTAATTTGCCCCTTCCATGATAATCGGAGGATCAAATTGACCATTTTCCCTTATTTTAATAACGATGACTAGGAAGTCGTTAACGATATATGCTTGAGGGGCATATAAAAACTAAAAAGAGAAACCTCTATCAAGTTGAATTTTTTTATATATCCAAAAAAATGATGACTACAGTACTATTTAAATCACGGTCTAACACAAGTTTTTGTCAACTACAATTTGTTATCATGTTAAAAGATAGGAAACCCTAGGTTTGAGGCTATCCCTAGGACCGCGAATGTTGCAGCACACAAGATTGCTCGGGGTCATATCTTCTTGAGCTTAGTGTATATCCCTGAGGAGTGAGTATGTCTATCATCGAACTCGAGTCTATAACTTTTTAATCTTCGACTTGATTCTAAAAAGAAATCATAAATAAAAGTTCGTAATCAATTAAAGCGGAAATACTTCAGTTCTCTACTATTGTTCGAGTTAAGAATTTGAAACTTGGACCCAATTTTTATTCTTGAAATTAAGAAGGAAAAATTGCATTAGGTATGAGGAATCAAGCCCTTGAAGCGTGCCACTAATTAACTCACATATTCCATACCAAAACTAACTACATATACCATGAATTATCTTTCTTACATGAAATTACGAAATAGTTTCAGAAGCAGTTAACAGCAAAATAGCCGGTGAATTCACCAAAATAGCAGGAGAGGAGCCGACGATAATAACACGAGATTCAATTCAATCCCGACAGTAAAATCATAATTACCATACCAACAATTAGGTTATCTATATCCATATATAAAATATGAGTTCAAATATATCTATCTTCTCTATTTTCCGGCAGAAATAATACAGGGAGGAAGGGAAAAAGAAAAGCAAGGGCTCACAAGTGAAGAATCTTAGTGTTGGTCGTTCCTCTCGTGCCAGCAAACGAGCATGGCAATGCAGCGGCGGAGAATGTAGAACTTGGCGCGCTGCTTCTTCGCCAAATGCTTGCATTTCTCTCCTATGGACGATGATTTTGGCTCGCTCTCCATTCCAGTTTCACCCATCATTTCCTACCGACTAATTGCATTATGGAAATGTAATGCAAGTATAGTACATGTGCTTTTCGGCAAATAAATCTAAGACACTGCACTCTCCATAAATAATTGATTGAACAGGGAAAAGTGCTTCCCCTCTCTCTCTCTCTCTCTCTCGTAAAGTAGGAAAAAACAACTCAAGGAGTTTATTAATATTTGTTATTTTTGCTCAGACACAGTTGCCATGAAAGACAAAATCTTGCGTATACGAACATAATCTCACCTGGGTCATGCCATTTAATTTTACATCTCCACATCGTGTATTGTATTGCATTGGATCCACAAGCATACATACATGTTACCATCCCTGTTGGCTAATTATATATAAAATAAAATTCTCAATACAAATGTGTAAAACTACTAACATCTCAACTTGTATAACTCGCATAAGATTTATTTTGAACACAAAATTTGGTAACCTTTCTCCCTTCATGCTCGATTCTGATTGAATCTAGGGAGTGTTCGGGTGAAATTTCTTGTGTGCCTTGTGATTGAAAACCAAGAGGGGTTTGAATTGATCCCTCTAGTTGTAAATTATCCTAGAAATGACCTTGAATGTTTCGGATAATATTCCTCTCCCCCCTTGCTGATGACACTTGCTCGATAAAAACGCTGAATTGTGTTAGCTACGTCTGCCCTTGTGATATTTGAAATAACTACCTCTTTTCATTATTTCACCTTTTTAATGATCCCAACTATTACTTCCACTTCCAAGCATTGATTCAGTGATTTCAAGTACGCTGCCACCTCCCGCACTCGTATGTGGGCACCACGATACCCTACCCTTCATTTCAAAATTCTTACTCTGTCCCTTTTAAAGCTTTTGCATTCCAACTTTAATTAACAAATTATGCTTTAACCAAATAAAATATAGGAGGATATCAATTAAAATATGTTTTATCATTTATCCCCAATTATCAATGTGTATTTGAACTCGTCTACAACATAGACCAAAACAATTGTAAAAAAAAAAACGTGCATGGCATTTTCATATCACATGGCCCATAAATGATAAGAAAGTAATTCATCATCTTTCTTTTTTATTAATTCACACGACTATGTATTAACTGAATATACTTTTAAAAGGATGGCTATTTCTAAACTTTTCAAGGAACTCTTCATCAATAGTTGTGGAGCGACGTTTTTTTCATTATTTTCGACCCTGGTTCCGTAGGAGCAAGTGAAAAAGATGGAGAAACATAAATATTTAATTGGATTCATCGATAATAATCACTCAAAGTATTCAAGTACAATAACATCTTAATTATTTGTTCATAATTTTGATCTTGATATATATAGCTTTGGAAACAATTCAAGGGTGAAACTTATATATAAAACTCTACAATGATGCTGATCTATTTGTGATTGAAATTAATTTACGAGGTTTTAAGACATAGATAGATGAATTAATTTGGAATTCATTCGTTACAGCACCTACTAGAGCTCGGTTACTACCCGCCTTCCATAAACCCCTTAAGCCCTAACCCGCGGCGAAGTCTGAGAAAACAGACGGAGCAATCTCTGTTGCTACCATCCACAAACCCTAAATTGTCCAAAGGAGGGAGCCCGCGGTAGCAGATTTCATCTCCCTACTCCATATATCAAATCATACGGTAAACCGGCAGCTTCACACTCCAATTTCTTTTCTTATTTTTTACTTATTGTGTTTGGCAAGAATTTCTGCATTGTATAAATCATAACACAGCAACAAACTACTGAATTGTATGAGGTGTTTTCGTAATTCGTTCTGGTAGCTCAGTAGCCTGCATATACCTATTATATACTCCAAATGGTGAATTATTTTTTAACAAATAATGCACCCGATTGGAAACGAGCTTTCACGTTTATGGGCATTTGTTATCCCGCTGATTACGCCTCCATCATGGGCGTACTTAGCCCATTTTGTTGCTTCTTGGTTTCAGGTTTTATTTTTTCAAAGCAGGAAAGACATGTCAATCTAGTTCCCGACAAGAATAAACAAGACCCATTGAATTGAAGAAGTTGAATCTGCAGCCATCATGTATGGAGGAGGTACGTTTATCAGGGTTAATTATCCTCTCAACTTTCTCCATTAAATTGAATTCGTGTTTTGTTCGGGTTTACGTTTATTGGAACATCTTACTGCTTCTTGTTGCTCAGATGAAGTATCGGCAATAGTCGTTGACCTGGGTTCCCACACCTGCAAAGCTGGTTATGCTGGTGAAGATGCACCCAAAGCTGTTTTCCCATCTGTGAGAACCAACTCAACACTCTCTTAATAAAATTTATTTCCACTCATTTATTTTCATTCTTTTCTATTAATGTTTGTACAACCTATAGTTCGTTGTTAGAGATTGGGTCTGTTGCTATTTTCCGTTCCAAGCTAAGAGGTCATCATGTCTTTTCGACAATTTCCAGTTAAGAAGTTAAAAGGATTGTTTATTGAATATGGTTTCTGTGTTGATGAGATGCAATGCATATAGTTTAGTTAGTTGAATTGCCACAGTTGAAACAAAAAGATTGTTTTGATGGGAGAACAGTATAGTAAGTATATATGATGAGTGATGAGTGATGAGTAACTTGTTTGCACTAATTTGTAGCAGTACTTCCTGGTTGGTTGAAAAGCTTTTGAAACTTTTTTCTTGAGCACGTGGGCTGGAAAGTTATTTTCTTTTTTAATTGACTTATGGTTCCTGGGCTTATGTACTTAGCTTGGTGTCATATACCATACCTAAATATCTGTTCAATTGGACACTGCTTTCACTTGCTATCTTTTGATGGCTTTGGGATCAATTTGATAGTTTAGTCATTCATGGTACGCACAAGGCATCAGTGATAATGTTCCGAAAAGCTTAAATTTGTATGAGGCTGACCATGGAAACAAAATATAAATGGTGAATTATGATGTGAACTCTATTCTTATATGTGAAATTCAAAGAAAGTTTCTTTTCATAGTTGGAATTTTGGTTTGGACGAATTATGTTATGTGATTGTTGCATTGGATCCTTGGTTTGGGGAAAAGAAAAGGTTTTGCACCCCCATAACCCAAGTATCACTTGGTTTTTTTCAGCTTGATTATCGTTTGTTTACAAAAGTAGTTACCCAAATTTGAATATTTCTGTAATCAGGTTATTGGGTTGATTGATGAAATGGAAATTGATGACGCTGACAACGCAAACAAGAACTCAGAATCTGCCCCAGATTCTAAATCAAAGGGCAAGTCCAAATTCATTGTAGGATCACAAGACTTGGGGTTTCGCAGGGATCACATGGAGGTGAGAAATCTCCACGCATTCTTCTCAGCTTTCATCGGTCAATAATTTAGTTAATCAAACCAAGAGAATACTTTCAGGTGCTATCTCCTATGAAGGATGGAGTAGTCGTTGACTGGGATATGGTTGAAAACATATGGGACCATGCTCTGAGGTAGCTAACATTTTAATTTTAAATTTTCCACCCCGAAGTTCATTTGTCTATTCTGTAAACAAGTCGATGATTGTCTATCCTCAACTCAAGCAGACTTTTTTCCCTCAATTTCTTGATTTATTCTCATCATTTGCACTTCTGTATTTTCAGTACTGCAAATGAAATTTCACCATTTTACCTAATTCTAATCACAGGA
Organism: Ocimum tenuiflorum; assembly: GCA_001278415.1. Lineage (NCBI taxonomy): Eukaryota > Viridiplantae > Streptophyta > Magnoliopsida > Lamiales > Lamiaceae > Ocimum > Ocimum tenuiflorum. The sequence goes on along the minus strand of AYJT01052550.1, from coordinate 5,942 downwards.
AATGCCTGCTGATTGATCCCAAGGAACATCCAATGCTCTTTGCCGAACCATGTTCCAATTCTCAGCAGCAGAGGGAAAAGTGAGCAAAATTTTTTTGTATGTTAGATAGCTGATTTGTTGTTTTATATATCTATATATTATGTGGCAATTATGCAGGCATTTCGTATCTCAACTTCTGTCAAAGTTGAAGAAGTTAATCATATATCACTTGGAGTAGAATAGTATTGGCAGTTTCTCAAATTATGTTCTTCTTGGAGTAGAATAGTGTAGGCAGTTTCTTAAATTTGGTTCTTCTAAGTTTGCTACACTTCTATTCAATTTAAACTGCCAAGCATTTTTTTAATTATTTCTCTCACTCTGCCACATAGTATGTAGGTTGATGCAATTACTCTAAATTGTAGTTCCAGGAAAAAGAGCGAGCCATTGTTAACCAATTGGTCTTAATATTTCTTCTTTGCTCCAAGGTTGTCGTAATATGACCTTATGCAGATATGTTGTTGGATTTGAGCTGATTGAGAAATTTTATTTGTCTAACAGGACTGCTGAGAATATGTTCGAAAAATATCAAGTTCCTGCATTATTTTTGGCCAAAAATGCTGTGAGACCCTGCTTCTGATCTGACCAATGATCGTGAATCATGACCTGTTTATTCTATGTGACATTATTTCTTGTTGTTATTTGCATCATTCCAGGTACTTACTTCTTTTGCATCAGGACGCGCCACCTCTTTAGTTGTTGACTGGTAGGTGCTTATATACTGTGTTCCATTCTTAAATTTAAACTTACAGTTTACGTTGATCTCAACTTCCTTTTGTGATGCACTCAACTTCCAAATTTAAAGTATTTTCTTTCCTGTATATATAGTATTTTCACTTGCAAAAAGGCGTTCCTATTCCCACTGTCACATCTCTCACTACACAGTGCATTAATGTCGTGTTCTGTTTTGTTTACTCGCATATTTTGAAACCATTCATAAACTAATGACTGAGATTGCAACGGCGACTGAATTGAAAAGGGCCTTTAAGATAGTTAAATATTGTGAAATTTTTAGAAATAGAAGATAGCAAGTTTTTTGAGTTCTTCTTGAATCAGTATTTTTCCCTAGGCCTAGTAGTTGAAGAATACCAAAACGCTACCTCAAATTCGTTCTATTTAGCCAATTCTCCTTAAGTTGCCAATTTAGCCATGATTATATTGATAGCCATTACATAAATTGCAAATATTATGTCTATTTGACATTCTTTTAAGAATTGGCTAAAATAACAAATTTGTGCAACAGATTGGATTTTTTGGGTGTTCAAGCTGTTGCTTTTTTTTTTTTTAAACTTATTTAGTAAAGTAAGATCTATTGGTAGTTCTAGCACCATGTATTACTGATCCTTTGAGCTGATTGTCCTTTTCAGTTTCCTGAGTTTATTTCTGTTATTTATTCAATTTTTTGCTAGTTTTTCTGATTGTTAAAAAATCATGCGAACTGGCTACTTTTGTACTTGACTTCTTCATTCAGTGGTGGAGGATCTACTACTGTGGCTCCAGTGCATGATGGTTATGTTCTTCAGAAGGTACTCACAGTTTACCGTGGAAATTGGCATTAAGATACTCACAGCTGCAATTTTACAACTTTATGCATGCACACCTTTTCCCATGCAAGTTCAGCACATTTTTCTGGTGTCGTCCTGCCCCCTCTGCTTATTCTTGTGGAACTTAATTTTAAAAATTGTGCCTGGGGCGTGCCTTGGCAAGCCCTTTACCTATGCATAGAAGGAAGCATATAATTCTTTTCAAGTTGAAGTCTTTTTAATTATTGCACAACCATTGCAATGAAAGGCAGCTATGTATTAACTTTGTCTTGCTTTACTCAATTACAAGTAACATAAATTGGATTTCTCAATGTCTGAACCATCATCCGACATCCATATTTTTAACCTATTTACATTGTAACATCCTAAATAATTTTAGTTAAAATGTTCTGTACAATAATTTTAGCATGAATAACATGTTGATATTTGTGGAAATTCTGGTCAGCTGTGCAAGAATTTTTTAACCACATTTCAACTACATAAAATAACATATTGGACATAAAACAGTTTTCTAGTCATTCTTTCTTTGAAACAGTAATAATTTTACCCACCTCAGTAGATGGCATACTTGAAATATTTCCCCTTCCAAAGAATGTTGGGATGGTGGAAGATATTTCTAATGAATTTGGTTTGGGAGTGTGTGTTGAAATATAATGGAAATCTCTCTTGTTATTCGAAAACTGAGGCTATGAGATCACAAAATGAATGAGATTAACAGTAAATCTAAACATGTATATTGACTTTTCTAATAAAAAGAGATCATGGGAGTGAAAATCTCAACCTTTATCAATACGCTTATTCTATAATGATAGCCTCAGATATTTTAAAGTTTTACATCTCATTAAATTAATTAAATCATGAATGTCCCAACTCATTTGAAGTTACATGAAATTAAGTAACAAATTATAGGACTCAATTTATTCTTCAAAAGTACAATCTCCACCTCCGAACTTCCCATATAGCACTAATATTTAAGATTTCACTCGCTAATCATAACTTCTTGAATATATTTAGAATGAGAAAATAATGTGCTACAACAATGAAGTATGAAAATTGGCCCATCTTTCTCTGCCTGAGAGTTAAAAAAAGTAAGAGCCCCTGCCACACATCAGGGTCCAGCAAGCATCGTAGAGGCAAATAGAAATGTCTTTTAAAATGACAAATAGAAATGTCTTTTAAAATGACTTTCAACTGTCATGTCTTCCAAAACTATCTGTAGTTAATTGGTCAATTTTCATCTTTGAATATTGAGGAACCCTACACTCACTTTTGCAACCTGTCATAGTATGATATGGATTTGATTGCTCTCTCCCATAATATGAACTTTTTCTTGCTAGTCATAATATATTTACTTTTTCTAATGCAAATGTCAAAGTTAGAGAGGCTCCGGTGGACTATGTCATGCCTTGCTCAATTTATGTCATTGTCTGAATCGTGATCCAGTGATGGTGAATATAATTTTTGTTTTGATACCCATCTTATTCACAATTCATTTCACTCTTTTGTTATTCTAGGCTGTTTCAACATCTCCCATTGGAGGTGACTTTCTCAGTGATTGCTTGTTAAAAAGCCTGGAAAACAAAGGACTTGCGGTGAGTCTTATAAATTCTTCCTTCTAGAATTTGTTTTCAGAAAAGCTCAATCTTATACTCTCCTTAAAGTTTTAATATGTACTTCACCCCCTCCCTTATAACTACAATTGCAGATCAAACCTCGTTATTCATTCAAAAGGAAGGAAGTTCGTCCTGGAGAATTTCAGGTCATGGGTCCTCTATTGAACATAAAATTATCAAGTATTTCATTTAATGTTTAAAAATGTGGCATGCCACTTTGGTTTTAATGATACTTTCTTATGAGTTGTGGGAGAATGTCGGGACCTGGCTTCCAGCATGTTTTTCCATTGTGGTGACTAGGCTCTTTTGTTCATTTCCCATAACTTGTATGGAGTTCGCAGAAAATAAAAGGAAAAAAAATAGAGAAGAGGGAGAGTTAGGAGGGAGAATAGAGTTTTGTGAATAATTTTCCTTGTTACCTTCTCCAGCAAGATTACATTTTATAAATGAAAGGGTGGTACTAAACATTGCCACCAATTAGTACAGTTGTTTGCTTCCAAAAATAGACAAAAGAAAGCATAACAAACTTATGCTATTGTTTTACAGCTAATACTAAATAAAATCAAAACCATTTAGCTACTTTATATATCCCAAGATACAATTTTAATACTCCTTCCTTCAGCACCTCAACATGACACAATGTCTCCTCCTCGTTCACCACCAGATACACAACAGTCTGTGCTATCATTAGTTTGCAACTTGCGGATGGTGAATTCTGTGTTTGTTGGTCCGGAATATATTAGCTTTACTCCAAACCTAAAATCAAAATCTTTATTGCTCAGATGCACACACTTCAACGATCCATGATAGCATTTATGAAATAAGTTGATCTTGTATATGTAAATAATTGGCTTCTACTTGCTGCCGTTTCTCTATTTATTTGAGATTATTCAAGGCTATATATTTCAGAAAATTCAACGCCTGCTAGATCTATTTTTCTTGAACAACTTATAACCTTTGGTCTTGGTTCCAACTTCCTACAGATTGTGGACCTTGACTTCCCCAATACTACGGAAAGTTACAAGCTTTATTCGCAGGTCATTCATTAATCAGAACCCATTAGTTACTGGTTCTTATTCTGATACTAAAACCTCATTCTTTCTTGCAGCGTGTTATTGTTAATGATATTAAAGAATGTGTATGTCGAGCACCAGACACCTCATATGATGGTTTGTGCTCTTCACAATTGTCTTCATAAGTATTTGAACTATGTTGTATGATTTTGAGTTACTACAAGTGCCTTCCTCTTTTTTTGGGGTATATGTAAAGTGAACTAACACTAAATCAAGGTATTTTCTTGCCCTATATAATGCACTACATATGTGTATATGAAGGTTTATTTAATGTGTGGCTGCCTGCACTGACTGCTAATCTACATATCAAAGTTAGTTGTTCTCATGTTTGCTCTCGTAGTGATTACATGTGGAAGTTTGTTACCCTTGGGTGTTTGTAGAAATATAAACAAATGATATATCTGGAACCTTAAATATTACTAAAATGGGTAGCCAAGTGAATCTGATGCCATAAGCTGAATGTTTATTTTAATATTCTTTCACGGTAACAAGAATACTGTACATGTTTTTGTGATTTACTTGCTCAAAAAACTCTTTAGGATTTTGTAGTAACTTTTTTTTGTTATTGTTGGCCAGTCTAGAGGAAGAGAATAGATGATGGGATTGGTTTTATGATAATTTTTCTGGGTACAATGCATATGAATTTTTGTGCGTGCTAAAAAATAAATGATTTACTGTTTTACATAGATTTTATGATTTACAGAGGGCGCTTACAGTTATTCATTTCATATGGTTTAAAATTTGGGATAATGGAATGACCTTTACATGCTGACAATGTTTCCTTTGGCCAGATATATCATATTCCAATATCCCGATGACACCATATGAGCTTCCCGATGGACAGTAAGTTTGTCGTCAAGTTATTTCCAATGCTTTTTTCTTATCAATATTTCTAAAATTAGCTTTTCTCTCATAAATATCAACCAAAGGTGTTGTAGCCTAATGATAACCCTCACCCCTAAGTGGGAAGAGACTCAAGGTTGAACCCTACCACCCCAATTTAATATTGTAACTCAATTTAAAAAAAAGGAATAAAATTAAAAATCAGCTTAAATCTATACCTATTATAAAAGTGTGTATAATTCTCCCAAATTGTTTGTTCCCTATTTTATCCTCCTCAAATACTTATTTAAAAGGGCAATAGTGTAATTATTAATATAATAATATAATAATTTCCTTCTATTTTGTTTTAGGTATTGTATATTAAAATGGTACTTATCAATTAACGTCATTTAGACATTATCCTCATAAATATTATCTTCTAATTCTTATACGATAATGATATATTCATTATTTATACGATTCTTTTATTTCTTTTATATACTGCATATCATGATTTTTAATTTACTAAAATAGTTTGATTACTTTTTTTCATTTTCGGAAGTGGAGATCGTCAATAGAATTCGAAAAGTTGTTAGACATAATTTTTTATATTAAGGACAATAAATATAGTTATATATATAAAAACTCTTAATTTATGAATTTAAGTAATAAATCTCGACTGATATTTATAATTGGCCTTTAAATACTTCTCCTAACCCTTCATATTTTATGGATACAAACATGATTAATAAAATAATTGTATACATTTTTCAATAACTACTTTTGCACATATCTAAACCAAATTGAAGTTTATAGGATTCGTCTAACTCGTTAAACAGTCTAATAGAATCTCT
>AYJT01052537.1:0-15517 GCA_001278415.1 Ocimum tenuiflorum | reverse complement strand
TTTTTGGATATTAGTGTTAGTAGGCTTTCTCAATTACGAAAAAAGGAAATACTACTAGACTAGAATGTAATCGTTAAAAATAAAATAAAATAAAAATTGACTAATAATTTTCGAAGAAGTATTATTATTTCCAGTAATCTCCACCTGTCCATTTCCTCTATATAAGGTAGCAGAGTCTTAATCACTTCTTACACTTCTCTCCCATTCACAACCATACGGTTCTCTCCAATCCCTCTTCATTTCCTCCCCATCATTTGTCCGATTACTCCAGTCTCGACCAGCTGAAGATGGCGATGAAACGCGCCGCTACTTCTGCAGTTCGTGCTCTTACTTCTTCAGGGAATTCAGCTGCTTCTACAGTTTTCACCAGAAACCTCCACGTAAGCCTCCTGCCAAAAAAAGAAAAAAAATCAAAACCCCATCTTTAATATTAATTTACTCCTTTTATATATATTTTTTATTTAATCATCTTAATAAGTGGCAAAATATCTGCTGGCCATGATCTCCTGGTTGATTGGTTCATGTTCGTGAATACCTGATCTCTGATTTCTTTTGATTTTCAATAGCATGATTTTCTATGTAGAATTTAATTTGCGTTGTAAGAAAAAAAAATTATATCTGCATAGAGGGTAACGCTTGTTTGTATTGGACAAGGAAGAAACCGAAATCACCACGGTTCACGCGGACTGTGTGAAATGTGACGACGCCGTATTTGTCGTATTACTACGTGGCAGCGCAAGCCAGTGGAACTCCGTCGCTGCTCTGCTTGGCGGACCCACTGGTTTTCACTTCTGCCCGTTTATTTACTCCTAAAATACTATAGTTGTGAATTTTGATGATAAATTCCACATGTCAATTTTTCTTATTATTTAATTACCAGTTTTGCCTAGTTAAATTTGTAACATCAGAATCTAATTCACAAAATTATCTCTAGTTAATTATTGTATAAATATTTAATTTTCTTACCATCTCATTCGTTCCTCATCAATTAAATAAATCAAATTATTTATTTTACTTTTAATCTATTTTAGTTTTTTATAAGGAGTAAATATTTCAAATAAAATTTAAATCCCCACCCGCTCCCATTTCGTTCTCATTCCTACGACATCTGTTAAGTAAATTATAATGTTTTTAATCATAAATATTACAAATAAAATCAACGTTTTATGATATTGATCACGATATGATGTTTTTGAGGAATATTAGCTGAACTCTTTTATCATTATACGTTATGTAAATTAGGTTGATTAAAGGATTAGGTTCCCTATAAGGCTATAACAATGCGATGATGAAATGAAATGAGCCTAATTTTTCCCAGACAGGCCTAACATGGATATTATCAAAATCAATAGGAAGTAGAAAAAAAAAATACGTGGCATTGATTCTTGGGTGGGTCAGTGTATATTACTTATTTGGAAGAATAAATCATTCGGGGAAGTCCCTTAAAGAAAAGGAATTGGGGAAGTGTCATTGAAAATATTTAATAATACATATTATGCACGACTCCTGAGCGAATTATCCAAATAATATAGCGAGATTTGGACATTTCAGTATATCCCCTCAGCATTTTGGCTGTGAGGTTATTTATTCAACAAAAGTATTTCTTTGAGACAATTCCCGCATGGTTACGACTTCTACCTGTTGGATTGATACTAACATGACATTTCAGTGTTCGAACAACTTACTCTGTTCATTTACTTTGAAGTTTCTAATACAAAAAATCCAAGTTATTTGGTATCTGCATTCAAGGATCTGTATGTATTAACATATCTCCATCGCTACACGTACATATTTACTCTATAGTCTACAATGCTAACTGTCCCGTAAAATTATAATCTTCACATGGATTGAGTGATTTCTCTTATCATCTGTATTATGGCCTATATATACAGGCTTCTCCTGGAAGCAAGAAGATTGTGGGTGTCTTTTACAAAGCAAATGAGTACGCTTCGATGAATCCGAATTTCCTAGGTTGTGTGGAGAATGCATTGGGCATACGCGAATGGCTGGAAACCCAGGGCCACCAGTACATTGTTACCCCAGACAAAGAAGGACCAGATTGCGGTAAGAAACAATCCCATGTCAAGAAAATGATGTCAAAATTCATATTTAGAAAGCAAGATTTGGTAGTTTATTCATTTGTTGGTTAGTTTGCTAATGTCGATGAACCTATTTTGGTTTTTGTTTTTTGGATGTATATCTGCAGAGCTTGAAAAGCACATACCCGATCTGCACGTGCTGATATCCACTCCTTTCCACCCGGCATATGTGACCGCTGAGAGGATCAAGAAGGCGAAAAACCTGCAACTTCTGCTCACTGCTGGAATTGGCTCAGACCACATCGATCTCAAGGCTGCGGCCGATGCTGGATTAACAGTGGCAGAGGTGACTGGAAGCAATGTTGTGTCGGTTGCTGAAGACGAACTCATGAGGATCCTCATCCTCGTCCGCAACTTCCTGCCCGGATACCATCAGGTCATCAATGGTGACTGGAATGTTGCGGCTATCGCTCACCGAGCTTACGACCTTGAAGGCAAGACTGTCGGAACAGTTGGAGCTGGACGTATCGGTCGTTTGTTGCTCCAGAGATTGAAGCCTTTCAACTGTAATCTTCTGTACCACGACCGTCTTAGGATGGACTCCGAGCTCGAGAGTCAGATAGGAGCTCATTTTGAGGAAGATCTAGATGCAATGCTTCCTAAGTGTGACGTTATTGTCATCAACACTCCTCTTACTGAGAAGACGAAGTACGTTTATTTAATTTGATCGAATCAAATCAATGTTTCGTGAAATTGGAATATTTCGTAAAGTGTGATGGTCTTTGCCCTGCCTCTCTCAGAGGGATGTTTAACAAGGAGAAGATAGCGAAGCTTAAAAAGGGTGTTTTGATTGTGAACAATGCTAGAGGTGCAATCATGGACACACAAGCAGTTGCTGATGCTTGTTCTAGTGGACATATTGGAGGTATGTCATCAAATGCAAATTTTATCGATAATACAAAATAGTTGGTTATGGTAAAATATATTGGAGTCTTGGTATTGGAAATATAATCAGCGGAGATTATTATCAAAATAACGCCGAGTCTCTATCCATGTTATGTGATTTATGATAGTTTACTGAGTAGTTGAAACTTTTTGCTATTGCTTTTGTGTCTATTGAAAATATATATCTAGTGAATATAATTGTCTGACAGCGGCATTAGATTTGTGTTTTCAGCACTTTTTGTTATTGCATTTGTGTCTATTTCTAAGCAGTAGGAAAATACAAACCATTACTCTTTGCTGGTTAATCTAGGTTACAGTGGAGATGTTTGGTACCCGCAACCAGCTCCGAAGGATCATCCATGGCGGTACATGCCAAACCAAGCTATGACCCCCCATATATCCGGAACTACAATTGATGCACAGGTGAAAGATTAAACCCATCAAGAACTTATAATTTCCTCAGTTTCTATGTTTAACCAGTTATTTTAAGTTTAATCACAAATTTTAATTCAACATTTGCGAGTTTTACAGTATAACAGACTACCACAATGCACCTTTTTAAAATTTTGCAATTACAATGCATATTCTTTTTTACATGAATTTTTCTTATTCCATTAAAATCCTAGATCAGCTGCAATTTGACAAAGATAATTGCATTATTGCAAAAAGTAAAAGGTTGTATTGGAATAAGTGGTGGCCATTTCTAACCGGAGCCAGAACTATGTGTAAACACTTTTCGATTCTGGTGGATGTGAACCACATTGCATCTCAGAGTTCTTCTTCGTCCTATTTCATTTCTAATGCACATTAGACTACAATGCTGGTGTTGATGCAGTTGCGTTACGCTGCTGGAACAAAGGACATGCTGGAGAGGTATTTCAAGGGTGAGGATTTCCCTTCACAGAACTACATCGTCAAGGATGGAGAATTGGCCCCCCAATATCGGTAGACGAGCTTCGTCAAATGCTGTTAATGTGCAATAATATTGCCTGCCTGAATGAAAGCAAGCTTGTCTGTTTTCGTATTATTCATGTCGTAATTTGAGTGACTGCATTGCTACTTGATGGAATCTCGTGATGACTTATGAATAAGCGCTGTCGTGTGCTACTGTTTTATGCATGAACTCCCAACTGTTTTTGTGCGCTTTGTTGAAGAGCTGGGTTATGTCTTGCCAAATTTATGATTTTTACATTACTCGTTCAAGTGGAGTTTATCGGCTTCAAATCCCCTGCTCTGGTGCTTCATTTTTACTCCACAATCAATTATGTTAATTTTTATAATAGTTATAGTAAAAATAAAAACCAATTATTGTTATAATTCAACTTTTTCAATAATTGATCAATAATGTAGAGAATTGAATGAGTAAAGAGAAACAGAGATCATAAGAGAGAAAACACAGAGATCATAAAGAGAAACAGAGATCATAAGAGAGAAAACACAGAAACGACGCATGGAAAGAAGAAAATTGTTTTCTCATTATTTAAATATACGTCCATATCAGTTTACTATCTTCACAACCTATATATGGGGTACAAATTCAATTAATAATAAATATTAAAATAATGGCCACAATAAAATAAAATATTTACAACATTCCCCCTTGAATATTGTTTTAATATGTTCATGCATCGCTAAAAGAGAAACAGAGATCATAAGAGAGAAAACACAGAAACGACGCATGGAAAGAAGAAAATTATTTTCTCATTATTTAAATATACGTCCATGTCAGTTTACTATCTTCACAACCTATATATGGGGTACAAATCCTATTAATAATAAATATTAAAATAATGGCCACAATAAAATAAAATATTTACAACATTCCTCCTTGGATATTATTTTAATATGTTCATGCCTCGCTAAAAACTCTATGCGAAAAAAAACGATGAAAAGAGTACATGACATATATTTACTTATGTGTTGCATTAGATGTTTCATTAAAAAAAACCTTCATTGAGAAAACCAATGAGACAAAACTTAGCAAGAAAAAAAAGAGTACATCTTTTTAGCCTTTTAGGCTTAATCTTCAGGATTAACATAAAATTAACGCTCCCGCTCAAAATAATAATACTTGAAACTTATAAATTTCAATATCATAGTCATATTTCTCAAATATAGTTGGGGGAATAGACTTTGTGAAAAAAATCTGCAAGATTTATTGCAAAATTGAAACTAAAATAATAATCTCATCTTTTTCAAGATAATGTGTTATAATCCAACTTCTTCAATAATTGATCAATAATGTAGAAAATTGAATGAGTAATGAGAAACAGAGATCATAAGAGAAAAAACACAGAAACAGCGCAGGGAAAGAAGAAAACTGTTTTCTCATTATTGAAAAGATACGTCTATATCAGTTTACAATCTATATATATGAAACAAATCCTATTAACAATAAATATTAAAATAACGACCACAATAAAATAAAATATTTACAACAGTTATGATATAATATACTCTATTTAGTATATATCAGCAAAAAATTGAATTTAGAAAAATCACAAATTATTAACTTTAATGATAAAATATAACTAGAGATTGAAAATTAAACACTAAAAATTATTGTGCACCCTAAATGGTATAATTTGTTGGAATAAACATTAAAAATAACCTAATTCATAATTAATCAAAATCTTACAAAAGTATTAAAATCTAATAATGTAATAGAGCATTTCGACCCGAATTTATCTCTCATATCTGGTCTTTTACTGCAAAAAACAAGCAATAGAATTAACACTATCGGAAGAACGAAATATTATTTTATTAGGAATATAATCAATACGCATCGATTGATATCAATTTTGAGGTTTGTATTCAATCTCTAGAGTTCAGTTTCATACCTAGGATTTAATTTAATTTTTTTCTGGGATTGAGATTCAAATATTTTAATTATAACATATAAGAAAATAAATATACAAGAAGAAAAAATGGAGGATTGTATGTAACAGGCCGTATGCACTGGCCGTTTCACACGAGATAGGCCCGGAATTGAATACTAGGTCCGTCAAGTAACCGGGCGTCCCGTGTTACCTAAATCGGATAAACCGACCCGGAATTGTGATTATCGCGGGCGTTCGCCCCTAGGGTTTAAGATCACGAGGTTTTTGAATCCAACTGTAAAACATGGCTTCCTGCGCTAGAAATCTGGTGCAGCGATCTTCCAACTCCGCGAAATCCCTGCTGCAACGCAGCCAATCATCACACTCCATTTCCGCCGGGACACCAAAGCTAAGTGGATTCGCAGCCACCGCATCACGACCGTCGCCTCGTCGTTCTCCTTTCTTCTCCTCATCCAGGTTAAAAATGCTCATCATTTTCCTATTATTGGATGCTTAAATTCTCTATTATGATAAATAAAGTAGGAATCTCGTGAATTTTTAGGCTGCCCGTCGAACTAGGTTGTGGAGAGTCGTTGATGCCTCTCCATTCCGCAACGGCTTCGGCATTGCTAAATTCAATGTTGTCCGCGAAGGTTGGGCGTTGGGGTTATCTCTCGGAAGGTACTATTTTCGAACTGCTAGTGTTTTCTTAACTAGGTTTTTGTGCTTGATTGTATGATTTTTGAATGGTTGGTCGTTTTGTTTGGTTTTATCTATTTGAAGTTGCTGGATTTGATGATTCTGTTGTAAAAGGACTTATTTCCGCTGGATTTGATGATTCTGTTGTAAAAGGACTTATTTCCCTTTTCTGGGGGAATTTTATTTCTCAATCTGTTGATTGAATATTTGATAGCTAGCACTTCTTCTACTGATCATTGAAAGTAGAAGCATGTTAACGAGCATCTTCTGGTATACGTTATGAACATCCACGTTTGGTCTTGTGGAGAAACTTTCCAGTTTGATTTGGTAAAAGCACGATTTTCTAAGTCTTCAAGCTTACATACTGTTGCCTGTTTGTATTGGCTCCCATCACGAGCATTAGTTTTTATGGGCATGGAAACCACTGTATGGTTTAAGCAGGAGGAAGTGACCAAACAGGACAATGAAATTATATCTAGTAAATGCAATCATAGATTCATAATCAATTCACTCACGATAGATAGATACATATTTGGAAGGATCATAAATTCATAGTTGCTGTTTCTGCTGAACTTATCATATTCAGCTTTATTAAGATTTGAACGATGAGGGTATAATTAATTTTCTTTTTTTGCTTCATGTCAGGCTTCGCGACACCACTATAACATGATCTGTAATGGAGATGCTGGGGATGATGACCACTGCAGCTAATTCTATTTTCTTCAAACATAAAATAAGTGTATCACCAAATTGGTTGTATTGTGGGTAGAATATGACATCTTTCTATATTCTCTCTTTAAATTTTGGAAATGTGGTTTTTGATCTTACACTTTCAGTGGTAAGTGGCTGATTGTGTATGCTATTTTGATGCATCCATCCTCTTGCTATACTTGTTGGTAGGCCCATCTTTTTGTCATTTTCGCAATTTGATTCATAATTTGAGATTGAAGAATGTATTGATTTTGATGTTTGCTGTCTTGGTTTATGGGATATGCTGCATATGTAAACCATCATGTAAAGGATAGTTTGACTTCCATATTCTGCATGACTGCATCTCATCACTAGTTATGGATTGTACCATAGCAGCAGTTCACTGAGTTGAGTCTGAGGTACTTTCATTGAGTTCAGTCTGATAGTCTCGTGTGATTGATGCAGTAAATGTAACTTTTCGTATTTATTGATTCATTTTAGCATTTTTTTAACTCTACTATTATTTTTTTTAATTGGGTTTCATTCTGAGATTCTTCATACATTTGAATGTCCGTGCAACTTAGAAACGACGACGTTTCCTGGTGTTTAGTCTGCCAGAAGACTTTTTTGAGCTCCTTGGCAAGTAATTCTAACTAGCAATACTCAAGTGAATGTTATGTGGGCAGTTTCATAACTAGCTCTCCTTGTATGAGTTGACTGTTGATGATTCTTATATTGTCAAAATAGTTAAAACAACTTCCCTCCGCCTCATTTGTCTCTTCTATTATTTTTTACATCTGTTTTGATTGGTTTTTGACATAGGCTAGTCAGTTACTCTATTTTTCAGTTTTGATTCCCTATTATAAAAATATCACTAGTTAACAAATTAACCAATAGTGTATTAATAATGTACCAAACAAATATGGGCTTGAAATCTGTTATTTCTGTACAATTATTATTGAACCTCCAATATACATAAATAATTTTCTTGCCAGGATGGTACATTTGAAAAGATAGTTTTCTTATCTCCTCTTATGATCAGTAGAAGCTAATTCAAATGTTTTGGTAAAATAACAACCCCGTATTCAAAAATACTCGTTACCATAAATACTAGGCGAAATTGTCGTGTTTCATCATTTGAGACGTGGACTAAATAGAGATTGCTTTGTGAAATTTTTTGGCCAACTTTCAAGTCCATGTGTTTTGCTTTATCCGAGTCAGAAGATGACGTGTTAAATGATCAAATCCTTCTCATCCAGAACATGTATCAGTAGATTGCTTTTTTAAAGGAAAAAGCGTTTTTTGTCTCCCTAAAATTTGCAAATATGATCTACATATCATATTAGCAAAATGATTTATATATTCGATCCTATATTAATCATATTATCAGAATATGCCTTACTTATACTTACATCACTTATATTTATCATTAATTTTTAGAAGACCAAAAAAATCTTACATCTCTCCAGAGGTGACAACTATACTATTCTTTTTTCTTTTTTTTTTTCGAGTAGGGAGATATAGGAGTGGGTGATTCGAAGACGAATGCTCACCTACTTAGAGATGGAGAATGTAAACTCCTGTTTTTGTAAATAGTAATGACTCTTCCGATTTAATTATCAAAGAAACAAAGTCTCCAATTACCAAATGAATGCATCCACGTAGAGGTGAAAAATACCAACTCGGCTCAACCAACCCTCTAATTTAATTGTCAAAGAAACAAAGTTTCCAATTACCAAATGGCTGCGTCCACGCGTCAAAAGTGCAGTTGCTAAAACAAAAAGAAATTCCAAACTCCAACAATCGCGTAAACCACAAAAAAGAGGAGGAAAGCACTCTGCTATCGCCACTCTCTTTTGGCGCACTATTCCTCCACTTTCCCCTTTAATATATTCGGGAATTTCCAGTTTAAAAACTATCCTCAACGCAAGCAACTGCAAAATCCTCGCCGCCTCCCGCGCGACAGTAAATCGGTAGAAATGATTTCGGCGCGTAATCGCGAAAACTTTCCGTTTGTTTCTTCGAAATTACGCTGAGAACCTGTTGGTTAAATTGCATTTTGTAATGGTGTTTTTCCTGCTTATTTTTGTGTATTTGTAGGTTTTGACACCGGCGGAGTATAGTAGACGAGCGAGAATGGGAGCGGTTTGCGACGACGAGTACTTGTTCCCATCAAATTACAGGCTCGCGAGCTCACAAGATAAGAGATTCTCCAAGCACGTTCATGACAATGTCCATGGAAACATTTATATTGACCAGGTCAGTGTCTCTCCGTATGCGACTTTATGATCGATTTTACAGAGATTTATTGATGATATACAAAACGAAGTGAAGAATTTAATTGTTCTGTTATCGATGTTTATTGAAGTCACGTTTCTCACGTTAAGTAGTCTCCGTTTACTGGATAAGATTCATTCTAGTGATACTATGTCCGGTTAAGTATTGTGAAAGCAGCTGTATATGTTTCAAGTTAGATATATATTTTATTTTGTTAAGCTGCATAAATTCAGATGCTCGCTAAATGACCGATTGTTTATTGTTGTGCAGCTCCTTTTGAAATTTGTCGATACGGAGCAGTTCCAGAGGTAAACTAAATGATCTCTGTCCTCTCTATTATGAGATACTTGTTTGGTTGAAAATTTCAGAGAATTTGGAGTTCTGGAATCCAGGAATTGATTTTTGGAATTAGTGAAAATAAATGTTGGTTATGGAAGTGAGGGGAATAACTAACTGTACGGAAAACTGTATTTGGACGAGCTTTTTAGATGAATGTTTACATTAGGAAGAATTATTATCTGTTTGGAGAATTGGAAATTTTACCATTTGTATAGATGGCTAATCACATTTGAGATGCATTATTGAAGAATTAATTTCATAATTCTCTAATAGCCGCATCTTTGAACAAGGATTTGATTTTAAGTTCCAAAACAGCCTGAACTCATTGTTTCTGACATTCTTATTTGTATTATTGACAGGCTGCGTGATCTAAAGCAACTAGGTGAGTGCACATCATCTTGTTTCCTTTCTCAATAATCATTCACTGTCAACTATACTTGATTCCTGTTAAGGTTATGCTGAGTCACTAGAAACTAAGCATATGACTTTTGGTTAGTCTTAAGTACTACGATCTGTATTACATTGACTGGTTATTATCATTCTAGAATATTTGATTGGCATGTTTGGGGATTGTTAAGGCTTGAGTATCTATACTCGTTATTCTAAGCAAAAGTTTCCTCTGATTATGTTTTTATAGAAATTCGGTAATAAGTTGTAACTGATACTAATGTGTTAAGAACCTTAAATATTTTCTTCTGATATTGGAAGTGAATGAGTATGTTCTTTTTCACAATTATTGCTGCATATGTTGTTGAGACTGCGGTGACTGTCTAAAAGAAATCTCATGAATAAGATAATTGTTGATATGGCAATCCTGATTAAGCGCGTGCTTAATTTGTTTGTAAAAAAAGATTGTTTTCTTGAACAAAAACCAAAACAGTCTGCATCACCGTCGCATTTTCATCCACGCTCCACGAACATTTTTACGTATTTTGGTTAACATTTTTACGTATTCTGCTTCTACTTCTCGCTTTATTACACATTGAATTTGGATTCATGCTTCCAGTATAATGTTTGTGCCTTGGAAATTGCATTTCATGAGCCTTGCTCATGGTGCATAAGGGACATTTAATCTCTTGCCTTTCCCATTGAATCCTTGTTTTCAATGACTTATTTTATCTTCAGGAATGGCACACATGGTCTATCCGGGGGCAGTCCATTCTAGATTTGAACATTCTCTTGGAGTTTACTGGCTTGCTGGTGAAGCTGTTCATAAACTTAAAGCTCAACAAGTGTGTCATCTGCATTAGACATATTTCTTCATATTATTATCTGAAATTATTATGTATTATTCATGAATGGTATTTGTTTTGCAGGGATTAGAGCTGGGTATTGATCGCTTTGATACGCAAACTGTGAAACTTGCAGGTTCTAAAGATTATTATGCTCTGATCGGTAGGAGTGACTATTTGAACTACTTCTTGTTGTTGACTGCTCTTTTGCTTTCATTGACAGGACTCTTGCATGACATAGGTCATGGACCTTTTAGTCATTTGTTTGAGCGAGAGGTTCTTCCTCGGGTTCTTAAAGGAACAGAATGGTAGTATGTTTAACTAAATGTGATTTTGTGTCATAATATTTTCCTGTTGAATCTCTTTTTAACTGGTATAATGATGGTTATAGGTCTCATGAGGAGATGTCTGTTGATATGGTGGATTATATTGTTGATGAGCATCACATTGACATAGATTTTGAGGTTGTCAAAAGAGTCAAGGTATGTTAATAATTAATATCACCAGGTTTAATCTGTGAATCCTGCTTGAAGTCTTTGTTGTTACCTGAATCTGGTAGAAAAATTTTATACGGTTATGTCCTGATGAGATAAAGACAACTTGCATGATTACTTTTTTGCATGGTTTGTAACTGTCTACGATATGAGTACAGCTATGTTACGTCCACTCAAGGATTTTTGCTATGTCTAAGATTCTGATGGTGACACTGTATTTTTTTTTATTATGAATGACGACCTATAATATTTTCTTCAAATATATTTCTAGTCATGAGTCTTTGTTAAATTTATGGCGAGACTGTCTCAGTGGTGTTTACCTTTTTTCTATCTTTTGTAAAGCACCTGTTTTTGTTTAATGTTTACTGGTGAACATGACTTCTTTTCGTTCAATTGTTAACTCATTGTCAGGAAATGATACTTGCAAGTTCTGGACATACTACGAGCAAGGTAAACGATAAATGCAAAGATCATGTGATTTTTAATTATTGGTAATGGTGCAGTTTATGGTATGTCAGACCACTCTTTCAGATTAAATATGTGGTTTTCTCCAATCTCTAGAGCTCGAGGGAAAAACGTTTTCTCTATGATATTGTGGCAAATGGTCGAAATGGCATTGACGTTGACAAGTTAGTAACCTAAACTCAAGGAATCATATTTCCTTTTAAATATCATCTTCCCATTGTATCATATTTTATTCTCATATTACACGTATTAGATTACATGGTTAATTTATGCTTTAGGTTTGATTACATTGTCCGTGATTGCCGAGCATGTGGTTTAGGTACCAATTTCCAATTCCAGAGGTATTATCAAATTTTATTTATGAATAAACTCACATGCATATGGTTTACTAGCAATTTGGTAGATGGGAATATGAGAGTTGCATGGACGAATATTCACGACTTGCAGGTTGATGGAGAATATGAGAGTTATGGGAGACGAGATATGTTATCGGTCTAAAGAATGTAAGTGTCTAATGGCTAAACATATTCATTTTCTTTTAGTTACCTGTCCTTTTAAATAGAGTATAACTTTCAGATTTGACCATCCATAAGTTGTTTGCCACGCGAGCTGATCTGTACAGAACTGTTTATACTCATGCAAAAGTAAAGGTACAATCCAAAATAACACGCAGTTCTGCAGTTTATTTTATTACACATACAAGAAATAGCATAATTATATCATGTTTTTCATTGGTAGCCTTTTCATTTATGGAAATTGCTGAAAATTTTGTTTATGTTTCAGGCTATAGAGTTGATGGTTGTAGATGCTTTAGTGAGTGCGAACAATTATTTGCAGATAGCATCTCACATACAGGATCCTTCTCAGTATTGGAAGGTTGAGGGCCTCCCCAATAAATATCACTTCTAGTACTAACTGCCTATTGCATATATATTTGAAGTTCATAAATATCTCTACTAGTATTAAATGCCTGTTGCATATATTTGAAGTTCATGATTTATGTTTTCAATTATAGTTAGATGACACTATTTTAAAGACCATTGAAACGGCTCCAGATCAAGAATTGAAAGAATCTAGGGATTTGATCCTTCGGATTCGCAGAAGAGACTTATATCAGGTGGCATAAATTCTAATACTCAATGGTACTGCTGTTCTTTAAAATGTTCTTTCTCCAAATGTATCTGACAAAAGCTTATCTGCTTATTTTGCAGTTTTGTAACGAGTACTCTGTTCCAAAGGACAAATTGGATAACTTCAAAAAAGTAACTGCACAAGATATCGTTTGTTCACAGGTATTATCGCCTCAGATGTATATTGTAGACTTCTTTTTAGGAAGTTATCCACGTTTTATCTATTTTGCACTTTTGTTGTATAGAAAAATGCCGGAGTGTCAATAAGAGAGGAGGACGTTGTAGTTAGCAATGTCAAGATTGATTTGACTCGTGGGAAGGAGAATCCTCTTGATAGGTGCTTATCGTTTTATCCACATTGAATTTCTTCACTCACATGATTTTTCCTTGTGCTTAAAGATATCAATAGGTTATAAGTGGCTATACTAATTTTTCCTATTTTTTGCGCGCTTTCCTGCTTCCAGCATCAAGTTTTTCCGGGTATGAGTTCTGTGTCCCAACCGTGAATATTGTTAGATCAGTACATCTTGCAATTCTTTTACCATTCTTCTTCCATCCCCTTTTCTAGGATTATGACAGTGATGTGAAGGAAACTATTTCCGACGATCGTGTCAGCCACTTGCTTCCAACATCTTACCAAGACATGATCGTGCGAGTGTACTCCAAAAAGCCTGAACTGGTCTCTTTAATCAGCTGTTTAACATAATCAAAATCCATGGTCATATAGCAGCACATATATATTCTAAACATTTCTGCTTGTGCAGGTTGGAGCGATTTCTGATGCTTTTGAGAATTTCCAGCTGAAGACTTATGGAATCAAAACACAAGTACATGCAACACCTGATAAGAAAAAGCGAAGGATTTAGTTCACTATACTTGTTATACTTGCACTTTATCTCCCATATATAACGTGAAGAAGCAACTAGCTTCTCTATACTCTACATATTATACATTTCCATTATGTTCATATATGTGCTTGAATTACGTACAAAGTCAAAACTTTGGATAGATGAATTTTCCTTGGATGTACATCTGTGTCCGAGTTGTTTTTCTGATAAAAACTCATTTGACTAGTGAAGCCAAACGCATTTCTTCTCAATGACATCACAATTTATTGACTGTACTCTTTTCTATACTCTGCAACTACTACTCATTCCTTATGTCGTCTATATGTAACTAGCTTGCACCCGTGTTTTGTGCGATCAACATGAAATGATACGGAAGTTAATTGTTTGGTTGATGATTTCGGAATGATTCACAAATATTTGTAAATATCTCAATTAACATGGTGGGTATCATACCCTACAAATTCATGTCCGCTCACTTTACTATAAACTTATAATCGTATGATTCTTGGTAATTAAACCAAGCACCAATTAAATCATATTTTAATTTTTACATTTTTTGTAATTGTTCAATTATAAGTTTAGATTTTGTTCATGTTAGTATAACTATGTGGCCAAGCCCATAAGGGCCATGCCGACTTGGCGTCATTCCCACCTTCCTCCAGTATATCATTGGTAGTCCTTCGTGAGTGCAGCACACACCTTTTTCTTTCTTTCGGAGCCGTTTTGGCGGGGCGTACTAAATTCACTACGTACTGTACCACCGGGCAGCTAAATGATTTATAAACTTATTATCCACACATTTGAGAATTCAATAAATACAATTAAATGATCATTTCACAATATTTTGAATTAATCACTTAGTAATTGTCTAATAGATGTTAAGAATTAAAATTTAAGTTCTTACACTAAATCGTTAAACCTAATATATTAATGCATTTCCTGGCTATATTGGACCAAATATCTTTATCCGAAGAATTATAGAGTCAAAATTATATAACCTATGTGCATATGCAGTGAAAAACAGAAATCTATTTCTTAATCCATTTTAGTGAGAAATTAAATTCAAGTTTTCAATTAAATCATCTATTTAGATTTAAAATTCTAGTACATATATATATTTTTTTAAACGAAATTATATTAGGTGATTACGTGATGATTTTCGAGAAAAAATGGCACAAATAATTTTATTGAACTTTTTGTAACTATATGTGTATGACTACATGAATTGTTTATATCAAAGTGATATTGGATTCAATACTTAATTTGATTTTTGAGATAGATATGATGTTTCACAATTCTTAATATTAAAATAAGTTTGCCATAATTTGAGCTGGTAATATATACCTGTTGCTTTTTTACAAAATATATAATTAAACTGTAATATTAAAAGAAATTGTATTTTAAAAAATGTTAGAATTATTATAATTAAATGATAACCAATAAATTACTCACTTGACCACGCAATAAATAGATATGTGGTGGGAAAGTTTAAAGCGGCGTCTATTTGATATTCATCAGTGTCACCTTCTCAATTTCACTT
>AYJT01052531.1:0-11740 GCA_001278415.1 Ocimum tenuiflorum | reverse complement strand
GTGTTGTTTGGGAGGGAATGGTGGAGAAAATCTACGAAGTTGGAGGCATATAAATAGGCTTGATTGCTGGGACGGAAATGGAGATGTACAATGGATAATCACAAGGGCGTTTCTGTAATTATGTATTGTATAGGGGTGAGATCTTCTACTTTGTAATATATATTTATAGTTTTGTATATATGTGATAACCACTCTACAAGAGAGAATTAAGGACTAATAATGACCACACATAAAAAAACAAATGCATTAGACTGCACTATGTGTAGATGCTGAAAATTATAATTAAATGAGAATATATTGATAATTTTCGTCGTGTATAGATACTTCATTACACATATATGGATCATTCATTTTCGGATTAATATCGTAGTCCACGCAAGAATGCAAGATAGACAGATGGATCCGGTCATATGATCTCCTTATAATGTAATTTTAGTTCAATAATATATTGAAAATATAAATATAAATCCTTTTTTTTAGTTTGGATAAAACATACATAAATGTGTACCATGTCATGGATAGGGTGCGCTGAGTTCAGTTCACCCACGAATTGCGGGATACACTTGTGATCAGCAAGTATTAACAACAGCAAATAATTACAAGATTATTTTTAATCAATAACTAATTTAATTGCCTTTTTTATTTTGGGTAATTATTTTACTGATAACTATCTTCTTTTTTGTGGAAAAGCATTGACTTGTTAGTTTAGTGTCGAAGGATTAATTAGCACAAGTTGAACTGGACCCCACTGTATTGCAACAATATTAGCGTTGATTGTTTCATGATAAAATTTATGACGCTTTTTAATGTTGATTTTTGTTGATGAATATTAATTACTTAGAGAAAATTATAATATAAATTTTATTTATATGAATTTAAAATTATAAATTTAGTAGGAGATCGATTAATTATGATGTAAAAATTTCATACGTACAGCTTGCATGTGTATAATCACACACATCACACTTATACATAAGAAGTGGACATTTTTATTTAAGGCTTGTCTTTTTCATTCCTTCTTATTTTTTATAAAAAAATAAGGCTGGAGCTTATCTACTTAGGATAATTCTACTGCACCTTCCACATTTATCCTAATATTGTACATTTCGTGATGCAAGATATTATTATTATTAATATTATTATTATTATAATTATATAGTACACTCTTCCAAATCAATAGTTTCAGATTGTGATAATCGTTTATAGCAATTGGACATACATATGATTTAAAAATCCTCAAAATAACAAAATCAATCTGGTTTCATCTTTCAATCGGACAAAGTAAATGTTTATCAAGTAAATCTATAATCCATCCTAACGCCACCTGTATAGACGGTTCCACCAATCGAACACCCTCTTTGGTATAATTTAAGTATAATTTTACTGAAAATATAATTCTAGTTAAATTTAATTATTTGACATAAATTATAATCTCAGTTAATCTCAACAAATTCTCTAAATTGATATTTTCTTATATACCGTAATAAACATATTGATTGACCTCTATTTTGTCTGGGGCATCTGAGAAACCTTGGAATTACCAAGGATAGATAGATATAGTGTTGAATAAAGTCATGTTTCTCTCAAATGATTTGCAATTGATCCACATGTCACCGCCACCACCAATTAGTTTGTAGTTTTATCTCGTCAACTTCGTATTTTATTTAATTAATTAATGTCATTTTTCTCGTCAAACTTCCAATTTTGTTTCTTATACTCGTGTCAAGTTTTCGAGGGCTTGCACGTCATAATTCATCAAGAAGTTGAGAGCAAGCCAAATATTAGGATAAGCAAACAAAATTTTCGCAAACAAAAGATTGGGACTATATGACTGCCATGAAACATCTCGTTCCGAATTAAGATTCTCGATCCATTTGATATGTATTTTAAAAAAGTGAAGTGAACACAAACAATTTTACTTATTCATTTGCCAATAAATAATATGACTTCAAACTTACTGAAAACAATGAATCTGTCTGAATCTTTCGATTTTAGATAAGAAATAGATCAAAATTCGTCTTAATACTTCCACCACAATGAAATGCTTCTAGAAGCTCGCACGTTGAAATTTGATTGAACCCTAATTTGTCTGCAGCTAGTAGTTGAGTGAGATGACACTTACTTTGTATATTTGATGAACCTCGATTCTAATTACCATGATGGATGGATGGATGGATGGATGGATGAATGAATACATGTTCCTCAAACATGATTTGCAATACATCCACTTCTCACTGATTATTATTGTCACATTCTCAATTCTTTATTTTTCTTTTATGTTTATGTCGAATTTTTGGTCTTACATTCTTATCTTACTGTCTCGTTCAAATTGGAAGCAACATTTATTGCTACGAGCTAATTTTATTTTCAACCGATGGTGTGAAAATTTATACCAACTTTTCAATTAATCAAATCAGTGCGAAAATTTACGTACTGAGGACAAAATGGTTGCCTTGCATAAAATGGCCAATCATATGGACGACCGCTGCATTTCTCACTATCAAAATTATCTTTTATTTAAGAAATTATTATAAAAATATTCAATTATTAACTAAAAAATTGAAAATCAATTCTTAAAAAATTATAAATCTTTGTTGAAAATAATCATTTTTCGATTAATAATTATAAAATCAAAGCAAACAAAATCGCACAAATATAAGTTGAATAAGGAATGAACAAATTAAATAAATTGTGTGATGGAACACGTTGAAAAGAAAAAGTAAAATCGACATATCTCGATCATTATCTTTTATATGAGTAGGAGATTTTGGAATAAATTTATCAATATCTAGAATCTAATCCTAACGATTATTTTGACCAACTTATAAATGAAGTCCTTATCAAAGAAATTAAATAAATGATAACAAAGACTCATGCATACCAGTGCTTATTCGCATCATCAAAGATTCAAATAGATATGGTGCAGTAAAAAAAGTTAATCGTTTATTCCATTATCTTTAAATAAGAAAAGTATCATCGCGATAGGAAAATTTAGCGCGATGCATGTCTAATCGACAAAACCGAGTTTGCATTTTATAATTTTATTCATAATTATTTGCCGACAAGTCCATATCCGTCATGCATTCAGTAATTAATAAGAGCTTCATGTGCAACTAAATTATTTGTCATCTTGCATATCACTAAAGTAAAACAAAATTAATGTTGCCACTGTTATTTTTTTATTAATTAATTAATACTCTATCTTGACCTAAAAATGAATTTATCATCGATGTATCGAATCTTGATTTCATCCGGACGGTTGTTGAGCAAGCCCTTTTGCATGACAACTCATGACATAATTATGTAGCAGCGCGGATTCTGTATTACAACTTTATTTTATTTTATGTTACACATTGAGTTTTTAATTTTATATTTATTTTCAATTATAATTATTATATCTTAATTTAATTTTAAGGATATTATGTGATTTTCTTATATTCAAATAGGATATATAATTATTTTTAGAATATAATTATAAAATAATTAATTTTTGATAGTTAATAAAAGAATACTAATTAAAAAAAGAATTATAGCCTTATAATATCTAATAAATCACATAATGTTAGTAAAACTAAACTAAAGTACAAGAAATTAAAATTAAAAATAAATACTACATATAAAATGAGAAGGTTCTTTATGTAATACCAAATGTAACTCAAAAGGTATAACTGTGGATCCAACGCTGAGTTATATAATATCGACGTATATAAATTTTTTTGATGTAATTGGATGTCATTGTCCTCAACTTTTTCTTTATTTTTAGTATAATATGGTGGCTGCGTCCTTAAAGTTGTACCTCTTTAAATAAATCAATATTATGGTCCTATAGTGATATCGGGAGAGAAAAACAGCACGAATTCATCTTTGTTTCAAAGTCGTTTCTGAGTGCATTGAAAATATAATTAACTAAAATAATGTCATTTTTCTTGTATTAACCACCACACTAAGGAAAAGATTTGTTAGCGACTGAAATCACTTTTTATATACCTCAAAAAATTGCTTTTATAGAATCAGAAACTTCCTTTGGAAAAAGTGGAAATAATTATAGAATTAAAAAGTAATTGTATAGCTTTAACTTTCATAATCAGAGAAAATTAAAAGGTTTAATGGGCTCCCCACAATTGACCTTGTATAAATTCAAGAATTAACGGGAGTAGATTAGACTAAGATATCAAGGATGGAGAAAAAGACATATAAAATCAAAGCAAAGACAATTACTAATTCTTTTTGTTTTTTTTTGGTATTAATTAAGTGGACTTAGCATTATAGTCTTCTGTAGACAAACTATCTATTTAGACGCAGTGGTACAATCAAATATTTCCTCAAGAAAAATGTATAAGGTATACTAATGCTATGAATTATCATATCAAATAGTGCTTTGTAGCTCCACTTATAGATAATATTTGTGATGGGTATAATTTGATGAGAAATACTTGTGATCATGAAGTGATCGAAAAAAGCTCCAAGTATGGATTTAACGAATCTTGAAAACTAAAAATTACACAAAAGAAATTGTGTGTCAACTTCTCACTCATTAGTTATTAGTCCGTGCAAACTAATACGAGGATTAAACGAAAACTTTGGAATATAAAGGATAAGGAAATAACCAAAAAGTATCAGCTGGAGTAGCTCAGTTGGTTAGAGCGTGTGGCTGTTAACCACAAGGTCGAAGGTTCAAGCCCTTCCTCTAGCGATTTGTGACAAATTTGCATATTTTTTCACAAATAATTTATATGCAATTTTATATGATTTAGCTCAATAAATAAATAACCGTAAATATGTTTTTTCCTTTCTTGGATGTATTAGTATTATATGTTAAGGTTCTTTAAGAAACCCTTGGTAAATGCTCCATCCCTCTCAAATATTTAAGATGAGATTTTCATAAGAATTCAGAAACTTAACGAATAAAGAAAATGAACCTTGATGTTCTCGTGGCGCTTAATTTTCTGATCCTCCCCTTTCCCTCAACTTAAAAAAACAATAATAAAATAAATAGAAAATAAAATATTTCCGTGTCCCCTGTAATCTGTTATAATAGATTATGAATATATATTGAAAACGAATGTATTAGTAAATGAAATAAACAAACATTACACTATAAAGATTTCATAAAAGAAAACAAACACAAGAGGTGGGAGTATATTTAAACCCCACGTGACTATACCAAACTGCAGTACAAAACATAAGATTGAGAATTTTAGATCAAATAGCAAATTATTTCTTTATATAAAGATTTTGGCAGAGAGTAAACATCTCTTTCAAATACAACAGGTTTCAGCAGCTCCAGAATTAGTGCCTTAATCCCTCGACAACGATGAGAGGATTAGAGAAGGAGCCACAATTTCATGGGTAGGAGATTTAAGAGTGCCTTTTCCATTGAATCACATCACATGCATACATGCGGAGGAATAAGTTTTCCTGGATTCATGATCTCATTCGGATCTAAAGCAACCTTTATCCTTTTCATTGTCTGCAGGGCCTCCATTCCCAGCTCTTTCTCCAGATACTGAAACACAAGATAAGATAAACTAAGATTACAACGAATGAGAGAGAACATAATACCTCCTCCTCGGTTACATGGTCTTGCAAATATGTCAAACAAATTTCTTAAAAGAGAAAGATATACTTGGACAATTTCCAACATTACCCTTACTTAGTGAAAATTATTTATTGATAAGAAAAATGGCTGTTCTGTATTATTCAAAGCATGAACTCATTTTCTTATGATATCATACTTAATAATATCATTTTCCAATATCTTGACTACTTCATTACTAAATAAAATAATGCTAAATATGAAAACAAGAACACAAAGTTGGTTTGGATTTGGTTCATCTGCTGTGCATTTTGGCATGGCACAGGACATTGTGCTGCATTTTTTAATGCAAACTGAAGCATTTTATAAATACTGTATTCATATCGTATAGAAACTAACGTTACAAAATGCATGATTGTGTTAAAAAAATGCACCAGAATATCCATATTGTGTTAAAGTGCACAGCAAAGAATTCAAATCCTAACTAGGAACACCTAAAATAGTATCGACGGCCATATAATTTGGATAGAAGGAATATATTGGTTCATGAAATACAGTTAGAAGCCATGATCATGGTAGACAATTGTACAAACTGTCAGGCCGAAAGTAATGAGTTTTCGTCTTGAACTGTACCTTCATTTTTCCGGTGCCAACACCATGTTCCCCGGTACATGTTCCTGGTATTGCGAAAGAACATAAAAACTTCAAAATCAAATGACAGAATATAATATAGATATGTTCACATATTATGTTGCATACTCAAAGAAATAGTGAGATGCAACCTACCATCCATATCTAAAGCTGCATGCACCATGAAACTGTTCAATCTCTCAGCTTCCTTGCGCTGTTCATCTTTTGTGGGATCAAACAAAATAATTGTATGGAAATTTCCATCACCAGCGTGAGCAACAACTGTGCTGTTATAACACCATATATGTTTGTGTATCAGGAACTGATAAGAGGCACGATTATGTTCCTTACTTAGTGTCAATTAGGTTAAATAATTAGGGTAAAGTGTCATGATGGGCTGCGTCCTTTCATGGGCTTGAGTTAGGGTTTGCATCTTTTCTATTTAAAGAGTCGTCTAAGGTGGCAGTTTTTTGGGATATTATTTTGGGGCGGCGCAGCCATGGCCTCTTTGGAGGAGTTTATTGTTTCAGTAATATAGTTTCCGTTCTATTTGCTCTGATTCCTTCTCGTTCTATCAGGAACAGTTTAAAAACCATGCATCGAATAGAAGCTCAAGGACTCTAGAAATGTATGATACCAGACTAAAGGCGAAGCATTTAGCTCTTGCTTGGATCTTGATATTAGTTCAGCAAGTCGAGATAGTGGAACGCATACATCCTGCAATGTTATAGATAATGAAATAATGGGAAATTACTCATAAGTCAAACAAAAGGCAAGACATTAACTGCAGTGTTTACAAAAGGGCACGTAAAGAATCACAATACAATAGGAAAATGCAGATGAACAAACAAACACGAGATTTTTATTTTTTAAAACTTGCTTGTTCTTTATTGTACTAACAATGAAAAAAGACGAACATGTTATTTGTATTTACAGCCATCTCATATTCTCATTTTACAATTACTGTACAGAAGTGAAAATAAGGTTCCTATATTAAGGTTGCAAAGAGAGAGAGACAGTATTTCAAAAACAAAAGAAAATGGCATTTTTATTTACCAGTTAATTTTCCAATAACAATAACCTGGTACTAAAACTATTTCCACTATTAACTTGTCCAAAAATTGTATCATGTAAGAATATGATGGTAGAAAAGTTCATTTCAAGAATATGCTAAATGATTAATTATCAGAAGTTAGTACGGTGTTGGTTGTCTTAAAAAGAAGAAAATCAAACTAACCGTTATCAAAGCTTCGGAATCAGGTTCCATGGCAAAGACTGCCCAAAGTGCCTCCTTCCGTATCTGATGAGAAACAGACGATAGCAGATCAACTTAGTTGCAGAACAGATAAGTATTTTGTTACATAAAGTTGAGTGGAAGTTTCAGACGGTGTACCTTCCAAAGTTCCTTTTTTGCCTCAGGTTTGTCCGCAAACACAAAATCTGTGCCATTGTGCTCAGAAGCTATCTTCTGTACTGTAAGTGTTTGTTCACGAGAGTATGCTTCTGCCATTGTTGAAACCAGAGACAATAAACTATAAGTGTTAGTTCACAAGTATAATTTGGTGCTAATACAAACGGTAGGTCACCATGTTATATGTAAAGAAGAAAATTTTATAAACATATTTAACAAAAACTGAGCTAGCCTGTTAGGATGCATGACAGCACTTAGATCAACACCAATAAATTAAAGCTCGTGCCAGAAGGGCAGAAAGATATATGCGGACCAATTATCCATAAAACATTATTCACCTGTGCCAATGAACTCAAACATCAAAGTTGGGACTTCAGGTAATTCTTTCTCATTAGCGAGGTTGATTGCTTTGATTAGAACCTCATCCAGAAGCTCTACCCTCGATACCTTTTACACGACAATGAACAAGATAAAGAAATCACAAACAATATGATAAGACTGTCTATGAGTACCTTATTGTTTGTAAAATGAATCAACTAAGCTTTGTGATTGCACCAAAATTCCATCTCTAAAAAGGGTGAAATGAACAAGAAAATGCATTTTCCCGAAGTTCTCGCGAATGGAAGACTATACAGAGATAAAATTCTTAAGATGATACAAACAAGTAGCATGTACTAGCTGCTCCTTCAAGATCTTTAGCTTTCCTCCTTTTCAATTTGTACAACTACTATCAGAAAAATTAGTAAAGATTAAAATACACACACACACACACCTAATATGCAAAAGAAAATATCAATTTCAATGAGGCTAACTGACCTGTATGCCAGACATCATAGTTGCAATAGCAACATCTGCAGCATCTTTAATTGTAGGAAAGTTGCAAATTGCAACCTATTAAACAATAGCGACCAAAAAGAAATTACTCAAGTAAGCACATATGCAACTTTAAAAGTAATCTTCCAAAAAAATGTCACACCATAATGCAAGGACTTCTTTGTTTAAATGAAACACAATTAAGTCTTGATAACATTAACAGACTATGAATAGGAGCCAACATAACTCCAATCAACATCATATAAAAAATAGTGAAGTAATATAGAAATACCACTGAGGACTGAGGGATCTTTTGGAGACGTAATGTGACTTCCGTTATTACACCCAATGTTCCTTCACTTCCAATCATGAGACGAGTTAGATCATACCTGAGAATATAAATCAGCAGTTGTTACTGAGTGAAGATTAATAAATAAATTGTGTTGTAATAAAAGCTGAGATACTGAAACAGACCCTGCAGCACTTTTCCTGGCCCGAGAGCCAGTCTTGACAATGTCTCCATTGGCTAGAACTGCCTGAAAGACATAAGCATCATGAGTGTGATCTGAGTGACCATTAGGAATTTATTAATTTAAGAAGAAATGTACAAACCTTAAGGTTGATGACATTTTCGCGCATAGTTCCGTACCTACATGCTAGAAATGAAATAATTAAACTGAATAGAGAATGGAGGTGGAATAGTTCCAAAATTCAGAATATTTGAATACAACTTCTGAAATGTCATTTTATGCAATGGCCACATTAAAATCAACTATCTAGTAAACAGAATTTGTCTAACACATGAAGCTATCATATGATACAATAACTGATATCCAACATCATTAGTTTAAGAAAAGTCACATTCCTGAACGATATCAGCTGCTACTTGTCATAAAATTTATGCTCATACAGAATATTATTATCTCAGAAGTTTGACAGTGATAAGATATTACAATATCGTAAATTATATTTATGCTTCCAATGCTAAAGACAAAAGAATTACCTTACAGCCAAAGAGCCAGAGCAACGTGTAGCGCACATTCCACCAATGGTTGCTCCAGGACCTGAAGACCAGCTTTTGTCACATACTATACATTGATGAGAAAATTACACATATCCAGCCAATCGATAGAAACAAAGCAACTAGGAAGAAATACAATCCTCTAATTTGAGGAACATCTGAACCTAGAGATTCTTTGGTATACATTACACTATACTAAGAAATACAATATTTTAGTTAGTGATACCAGACCAGAGGCACCAATCCAAAATTGGTTGCCAAGTTCAATTAAGTAGTCATTCTCACAGCACGGCCTAGAATTGCAATTAAACAAGTTCATCTGTTGCCCTACAATCATATAGGGCCAATCTCTCACGTTGACATATTCCAATATTGCATATTTCCACAATGAAATTTATAAACCTAATCCAAAAACATTAAAAAAATTCGTCAAGTGATGAAAGCATTGAATAATTAAAGACAAATGAAGCTTACCAGGATCCAGTGGGAAGAATAAACCATAGGGTTCGAGATATTCATTAAGTTCCATCCACCCAATTCCTGGCTCAACAACCACATCCATGTCCTTAACATTTAATGATTTGACACTCTGCAATTTGAAGAGATTGCAAGGTAAGTAACAAGGATGATATCAAACTAAGTTACAATTATTGACAGTGGACGAAAGATCCTCACTCAGAAATTCAAAATTAGGAATAATAATTTGCATAGGAATAGATTTTGAAAATTATGACAAGAAAATTTAATATCTTCCGAGAGACAGCAAATGAGACGACAAAGTGAGTACCACAGAAATATACCAACCAACCAATCATCTGCGTAAGAGTCAACAGATCAGGGGAGTCAGCAAGAAACTTATATTTACACCACAGTAGTATGGATTACCTATAATCACCATTTATTCAAAATCAATGACCTAAGACTATATAGTTCATACAACTAGAATGAATTTCACGTTGAAAACATGAGATATTCTTCTTGTAATCGTTGCCAATGAGAATTTGGAATCAATATATAGACATGGAAGTTATTCATACTTTCATTTGTGTCATGTTAATGCAAACTCCACCACTAGGAGATAAGGTATGGCCTTCAATGGAAGTAGCTCCACCATATGGCACAATAGGAACCTGCCATTGACAATAAGAGTTGGTCAAAAACCTCTACCAAAACATGAAATTCTCTGATGCCACGTAAGCATAGATGGTCAGAAAGATAAACCAATAACTTCACATATAAGCACAAATTCAGAATGAAAAGCATGTCCAACCTTGTGCTTGTTGCAGGATGCAACTATCTTAGACACCTCCTCCTCAGACCTACAAGGGAAAAGAAAAACATAAAATTTGAACATATTGTGCGTAAAATAAATGTGCCACTTAGAGATAAAGGAATCAGATATGTCTACATGGCTTCCCTTGGCTCAATTATTAATAAGAGTGAGGTGAAGAAAAAATCATAAAACATGCTAGAATCACAATAATGGGAAGTCGTGCATGCAAGTGGATGAAAACCTTATAAAATTCCTCATTACTACCCATGCTATTAGGAATATATTGACTTATATGATTATGCAAAAGTTAGTAAATCAAGTCATTAATGTTTGACATCTTTCATGGACCAAACTCTGACCTTAACTTTGGTAATTTATACTCTTCCACCACCAACTACTGTCCAATGGACATGAAAATCCAAATATATAGATGTACGAAAAAAATATGTTCCCCGGACAGAACTTAACCTCATATGCAATTACTCCAGGTCGATCAGCTTAATAATAATATATCTTCTTCTTATTTTTTTTTTTATAAAATAGAATCTTAGATACTGGAATATGTAACGTGTAGCAGAGGATATAAGGCCATCAAGATTCAGGGTTCCAAAGTCAAAAGAATTATCGATTTGGACTTCTCTTTACTGTGTACCCTCGGGAATATGTATAAGTAAAAGAACATGTTGCACATTAAGGTGCAAAATAATCCTACACAGTTACAACCAACAATGCTAACATTATGTGCAAACATAATTCAACAGAAAAGTTTCAAAGCAAGAACCAAGCTTACCTTGGGAAAACAATTATATCAGGGATGTTCACTGCTGTGTGAAAGCTGTTTTGAGGCTTCCCATGAAAAGACCTCTCATCATAATCCAATGTCATATTGTCCTGCACCATATATTCAATTAAATTGGAAGGCAAAACGCTTACTTGTTTAGTTATTAGGAAACGCTAACAGCTAATACCTCACAGATGACACTTAATTCTTCAATAAGCTCTTGTGGAACTTTTCTGTGCAAACCTTTCACCGTATAATCTGTGCTGCCTGTGCCG
>AYJT01052516.1:0-19378 GCA_001278415.1 Ocimum tenuiflorum | reverse complement strand
GAGGACTTAGCAGGCTTTTTCCTACCGGGCCTAGGATTTCTTGGATAAAAGGCTATTAGGCTAACCCAGGGACCAATTACAAGAAAATAGAGTGGGCCTATCAATAAATTAATTTCTCCATGTTTAGCCCATAAATATAAATTAATTTATTAATATCGAATTCATTTCACCAGAGAACCGATACTGACCTACCCCTCTATCATCTGATGGTGAGTCGGGGCTTGTATTATATTTAACGAATCCCACATTTAAGATATAAGACACTCATTAATTAATTAAGCTCTGATACCTCTAGTTAATTAATCTATTATTTAATTTTCTTGAGTCACACAGTTCATCCTTCTTATCACGAGACTTCCTCGTAAATCAAACAAGTGCAATTTTTGCAAATATTAATTAATAGCTTAGCAAATTCAAGAAATATTAATTTAGGGGAGGTCCCACATGGTATTTACAAGTTGGCAATGGAAAATCTAATCATGAATGAGGGTAGGAAGCAGCAAGTCTTCCTTTATATAGAAAGACAACACGTGAAGTTGCCCAATATTGCTCGTACAAAATGTTTGATTAATTATGAATCCAAACATCACTGCAAATATAGATCTTTCAATGCCATAGATTGCGTTAAGAACTCCACCAACCCTTGTGGCCCCTCTCCTGCATCTTTCACAAATTTTAAACCAAACTTAGTTCAACACGTCCGATCATCTAAATAGTACTCTTTTTTGTTCCAATGATTTAATTTCAACATTTCTTCAATACCACTATGTACTTGGACGGAATCAAAGACTAATCCTACCCAAGTTTCTACGGATGACAAACACTTGTAAATGAGACATATATCTCAAGTTCTTATTCTAATTAAGTTTTAAATAAAACAATTCAGATTTTTAAGGAAAAGGATAAAATAATTACAAGAGAAAGAAGATGATAAATATTGGCTTAATTATGGCTATCATTAAATACAATGATTCTCTTCCCAGGAGAAGATGAAAAAAGGTTAAAAATGTTAGTCAATGGGTTGAGAATCTTAGGCTTGGATGAACCGCAAACTGTTGCATAGTTTTTGAGGTAGAGCGTACCACTTTTGAGAAGACTGCACATGAATATTGAGTAATTTAGCAATGGGAACTTCCCTCAAATCCTTTAGTTTTTTTAACACCTTATTAATTTTTAGATAGTAAAAAAATATTAATTTGATCAATATTACTCATGACGACTTTTATGAGCCGATACAATCACGCGTTAACTATCAACTATAAGCCCTATAGAGTCAAGTTCCTTTGACATATTTTCACTCGTATAAAAAAAATTTAATGAGAAAGGTTCAGAGCTTAATTCCACTCCTCCCATCTCAACTCAAGAAAAAAAAAATTATCTCGAGTAATATTTATTCAAACTCTAAAATACAATGTTTGCAAGTTTGTTTGTCTAAAATCAGAGTTAAAGAAAATAATGCGGAATTTAAATTTTGAGCCCAATGTATAACTGATTTATCCAAGCCAGCTATAACTTAATAAAGCTTCAGTATCTAGTAGTTTGTTTGGTCAGTTTTTAATTATACTTCGACGAGTTAGTTGTAGAGTTTTAAAGGACGGTTATGGAAAGTAAATACCGAAAGTGGTAACTTATACACAAATTTATAGAGGTTTAGAGTTAATTCTCTTAAATCTTCACTTCCTTCTCAACTGGAGGGATATCCCCTACCAACTTAATGTTTTCGATGTGTTTAAACATGGATCACAAATCATTGATCTTCTCAGGCACTGGCTTTGCCGCACAGAGTCTCAGGCACGACAGTGGTCGGAGCTTTGATCTTCCAGACCCTTGCTCCACGACTTCTTCAGGTTGAAGGTTTGAATTCTCTTCAAGAATATAAAAGTGATTCTCGGACGAATGTCTGGTGAAAATCTCGGAATCAGCTCTTAGTTAGGAGTTATTCAGCTATGCAGATTCTGGTGATCGTCAAAGAGGTCTCGTGTTGAAGAACACAGTACATGGTTAGAGAGAGAGACATAACAACATTTCAGGTAGACGATCAGTAGTTTAGTAGTCAATACCAGAGTTGAAGTCTGGTATTTGTAAGGCTCCCAAAAATATAGCCATTGGGGTGGTTGAAGGGTTGATAGCTGGTACAGTACTTTTCAGCGCATGTTGCACATTGCCAACATGCAGGTATTTGTTGGTTGCTTTATCAGACCTTTTTCTGAAATTCTGCAACTTTTCATCGTCTTTACCCGTTGGTCAATGGATTTACTTTTTACCCATTGGACTATGCTGACTAGGATGAACTGACTTGACATTCTAAACTGTCAGTCGAAGGAAGATCAGTTATGAATATTCTCTTAATTGAATTGACTTCCTATTTGTCGGCCTCAACTTTTTTCTCTCAGAAAGCTAGTCAGTTACAACTGGTCGTTCTCTCCTAAAACTGTTAATTGCAACTCTTCTCATAACTGGGTCAATTCTCTCGTAGTTCTGGTTCCCTCTTTAATCTGATCCTTCGTCTTAAACTCTCCAGTTCTTCGATCTTTAATCTTTATAACTAAGCTATCACAAGTTCTAAACTAGTACATATTAGAATACAAAACCGGATCAAATTAACTTAAAAGTTTTCTAACATCAGTCAAAACATACTATATTTATAACAAACTTTGTATTAATTTGCATTGCAATCTATCATATAATTATTAGAAATGAGCACGGTCTCTTTTTACTTGTTTGAAGGTTATTATATATGGCGGTTTAAAATTTTTACCACTCTAACCGGCCTAATTGATCTTTCAAACCAAATTTTATCACATAGAAAATCCACCTTTCATTTTTACTTGTGGAAGGGTGGAGTGCAGATCAAATTCTAGACTTTCTCATAAGAGAGTGTTTACACATGGTATCTCCGAATTTAGGGTTTAAGCTAATTGTTAAGATGGAATTAATTCTTTAAAAGGGTTCACATTTTTGTATGAAACACAGGTCAGCAGAGGTAAGTGTAGCTAGCCCATTTCATTTCTGGTATGGTGTACAGAAAAAATATATATATATATATATAAAATGTATATTAATGCAATGCCCCATATTATTTGGGAATCAAAGATTTCTATGATTTAAAAGGTGGGTTTGATAGACTCTCTAACAACTAGGGTTAACTGTTTTTTAAATATAAGAACGAATGTCAAGTAGTTGTTAGCGGGACCGTTATGTCATCGTATTGTTGAGTGCAACGAGGATGTTGCGTCTCTAAACAGGAGAGTATGTAATGTCCCACATCGGTTAGGAATCAAAGATTTATATGGCTTAAAAAGTGGGTTTGATGGACTCTCTAATAACTTGGGTTAACTATTTTGGAAACGCGAGGACGAATATCAAGTAATTGTTAGCGGGATCCATTATGCAGTCGTATCATTACGGGCTTTGACCCCGTGGGCCCGGGGTGTTACAATTACCAAACAATAGGACACAAGCTAAATGCTATCGTCCCCTCCTTTTAGGAACTGTGAGATATTGGAGGGTCCATATACTCTTAAGTAAATAATTGAACGATTTATTGAATTTCAGATGTTTCTCCACATAAAACATTTAACTCTTGGAAACAAGTCGGGGCCCTTAACACAAACCAGACATCGAGTTGAAAATGTGAATTTTGGGCCCTATAAAGTAAACCATCAGTTAGTTTGATGCAACATATAACTTAGTTACATGTTGCATAGATATTAATAGATATTTATATATGAAATAATATCATAATTAAATCAAGACAAAAACAGCAAAGTGATTCTCTCAAGGAAAAAAAGGGGGTGAAATATAAAAAAGAAAAAGATAAACAACAAAGTAAAGTTAGGGCATTTATGTTTGGAGCCCCACAACTTGAGATAACCACTTGTTAGGCCTGCAATACACAAAACATGATTAATACAAGATAGAGGGATTTCATGTGAGAATTCTTGATCAAAGCAAAACTAATGAAGAAAGAAAGGAAGTACACACTACCTGGTAAAATGGCCAACGCTTTCCTGTAAACTCGATGATGATTGAACGTGAAACAAGATATGTAGTACGACTTTTCTAGAGTATGCTAATTTCTAAAAATCATCAATCATTCCTTGTGATTTATCATGTCTTTCAATTAGTCTTAATTCGGACAGTTAAAGCAAATCTACTAATCTAATTGTAATTAGTTCTGATAAAAATTAGAGTAAGTTAAACAATATCATCCATTTACTGGTAAATTTCATTATGATGGTCTGTACGTCGAGAATATAATACATAATTAGCTCAAACATATAAGCAATATTTAGCCAATGCACATAACATATGATAGCACCTAAAGTTATCGTTATTGCTCATTCTTGTAAAAAAAAAAAAAAGTTATGGTTATCGCAAGTTCAATAGTTTTAAAGTAAGATGGTGACTAGTGCATTCAAAGTAATATATATGATCATCTGTTACAATACTGGGGGATCAAGAGGTCTTGAAGTCGACACCAATTGCTCCCACCACCGATTAATTATTCTATTTTTCAAAAATCAGTGATTAGTCACCATTCTTTCAGCACACTATATCAACATGTTTGTGATGATTAGTTGGCATGTTAGTTATAAGCCAAAATTTACCACTACATTAGGTTTAGCATGATACATAAACTTTTAATTAACTTGTGTTGGATCTAAACAATTATAAGATGCTTCGTTATCCCCTATTATTTCTACTTCATCATGCATTTCCAATTTTGCATGATACCTGATTAATGATTTCTGTCACAAACATATTTAATTATTGGAAAGACGATTAAATATATAATAAATATTTAATTTCATGTACACTTAGATAAGTGATGCATATATTTAAAAATATGAAATATAAAATATTTGATTAAAAATTGCGCTTGGCTAGAATTTGATCTTTTGTTGTATACAAATATTTTAATAAATAGTACAAAATCATGATGCCCTATTTGAGTTTAACAGACTCGGTTGCTCGAAATTGTACTGGAGTTACAGAATACTAAAAATTTACTAGAGTATAATCGTAAACAAATATAAATAACAAGGGAGTTGGATAAATTTAAAGAAATAATTTATTTAATAAACTTTACTAATATTTTATATGTAAAAGACGTTAGGGACGTGGCCGTCTAAATTCCGGCCCGCCTAGGGTGCTAGCACTGGCGCTTGGTCAGAAGTTGTTAAATATTTTATTTAAATTCATTATTAATA
Organism: Ocimum tenuiflorum; assembly: GCA_001278415.1. Lineage (NCBI taxonomy): Eukaryota > Viridiplantae > Streptophyta > Magnoliopsida > Lamiales > Lamiaceae > Ocimum > Ocimum tenuiflorum. Next base: position 14,165 of record AYJT01052516.1, on the reverse strand, counting down.
AAAATATTGCCATTGAATAGGAAAATAATCTAAATGAGTTCAAACTTGACTATATTTTTTAAAAATAATCTTTAATAATTTAAGCTTAACATGATTCTATTCATTACATGCAAATTACTTTTGTATTGTAATGTACATGCTAAAAACTAAATATAGAAAATAGGAGTGATAGGACAGTGAATTAAAGAATGGTCAATTGAGCTAAATACAAGCACACCTAAGCTAGAACCAAATCTTAATTTTCCTCAAGTCAATCAATAACTGATAAATCGGATTAATTTATTTAGACCCTTATTAGGGTGTTGAAATTGATAGCATTGGCATTGGAGTGGCATCATGAAATTGGACATCTTATTTTATAAATTGAACATAACTAGAATACATGTTGATGAAGCGACGTGTATTTAGCATTTTATAATTTCGTTCTAAAAAAATATATATGATTCCATACTCTAAAAGTAATTAGCAACTACAAATATATTTACATACAGTAGCGATTCAAATGTTTAAAATACAAAATAAAATACTCATAGAATTACTCCTGAAGTAACCTACATTTAAAAGAAAGAGTAGAAAAAGGTAATGTTGCATGGGGGGGAAAACAGGAGGCAGATGTGACAACAATATACTAGGGGAGATGTCAGAAAGGGGAAAAAGGAAAAAAAATAATTAAAAAAAAAAAGTTTAAAGGGTCACATAAGTGATGAAAAAGGAAGGAAATATAAAGAGCTAAGGGCATTTATATGTGTACGAGGCCCTAAACTTAAGGTATCCACTAATTTTGCCTAGCATGACTCAAACAGGACAGATGGAATCATGTGACCATTTTTATCAGACAGTTTTGCTATTGGAATTGTCATCAGGTGTTTGTCAAATTTACTTAGGGTCCCATCTGAAATTGATGTATTTCAATTCTGATCTATATATGAGTTTCAAATTTTAAAATCACTTTACTAGAGTTATCTTAATGATTAATTCACCAAGTGTTAGTCAAAGAACGAATTTGATAGATCTGAGTGCAAGTGATATATCTAAAAATGAAAAAACATTATAAAATAAAAATTATGATACTTATTGAGGATAGGAAGTGGGTGACTTCCAGATCCTTTACCATTATATACAGATGATGATGATGATATTATGTCTTGGAGGTGCTAAAATGGGAAAGATAATTAAAATCGATGCCGTTCATGTGTATAAAATCAATTTCATTATCCTTCAAATCTGTGCGGTGGAAAAATCTTGAATCATCACCGTGAATTTTTTGGGGTTTTTTCTTTGTCACGATTGTGTGAAATATGTCAATTAATAGAGATGATGAATGGAATATAGTAAGAAAATGTTTATACTTAACTACATTCCGACACGTGAAACTTTAAAGTCTACAATATTTGTGCTTCTTTAGTAGTTTTATTAACTGAAAACTCTGGAAAACTAGGAAGATATAGTTTTTGGGACAAAACCCAAGATATAGAGGATGAGCCTACATTACATGCAATTATCTTAAGCTTACCTTCCACATTGGGCTTTCAATAGTCCATATATTAATCCAATACTGGGAATCTCAAATCCCACAAGTCGTTCATGACATCCTCGCAACAATAATTTTTTATTTCATATAGAAATTTCCAAAGAGGAGGACAATATAACACACACTACTAAACGAGATGGCAAAGGAAAAAAAAAATGAATTGTGTAAAGAATCAAAAGAAAAACGGTTTTCTATAGTTCTCCCGATGATCTATGTTTCCTTTCCTGTATAGTACATGCAAGTCATAACCTCTTATTTTTAAGACATTAAAATTAACGAAGAAAGAAAAACAAAAGAAAAGAAATCTGGTTTTAGCAATGACTGTGGACATGATGATGTTAACGCGGGTGGGAGAATGAGAGATGAGAGTGGTGTAATGATGTTTGTCCTTGTCCCATTGAATATCTGTACAGCAATATATAGAAGATGCCAAGTTGGTCGCAATCCAATTACGATAGAGAACCAGATATTTTTTTTCGACAACAAAATTGAGAACTTGCAACCTGCTCAGTTTTCGAAATTTTGCTTGTGTACACACGTAATATAAGCAATCTTGTCTAATTGGCGGTACAAGATCATCACTCTAACATGTAGGCAAAATTTCGGAGATCGATAATAACAAAAAATATAGCAAGATTTACATAGTAGATAGATTTTCAAGAACAATTGCATTTGAATGAGACAATGAATCAATAACAGTACTGTATTTAGCAGTCTAATGAAGCGATGGAGTGGGGGGTGTTAATTGCCCTACAAAGAACACTAATATTACATCCTTACAGATGGAACTTGGACAAAACTTCTAACAAAAGAACTAAACCACTAAATGCTATTTTAGCCAAGGAATGATAGTGCACAGTAACCAAAAAAATACCTAACCTCCGTCGCATGGAAGCTAGCCTCAGGAACCACGAGTGCGTATCTTTCGATGCTTTTCAAGCAATGGCGTACGTGAGTCTCTTGTCCTCTGTTGGTCGCCACATGCTTTTCTTAGCGCATAGCAATCCTTCCTTGTCCTTAGAGTAGGTCATGCGGATATCCCACTGCAGGGATTTGAATATGCCCTCAAGCTCGCTTATCATCTCCACATTGTCCCGAACAATGATCTTTCCTTCAGGTCTCAAAATTCGATCAACTTCTGCTACCAAGGCCATGAAATTACACCTGTTCACCAATTCAGATGAGTTAGAACACGGACCATGAAACATTAGGCTGTAGAAAAATCATACACACTTCTTTTTAATCTTCGAGAAAAGGTGGTCAGCATGAAGAAGATCATAAGATCTTGGGTAAGTGCTGAATGATTCACACCAGTCGTGATAGATTCCAAATAAACCGCGTTCATAAATGACAGGAAGTGTATCGGGAGAATCTATGTTGACAACATTCATCACCCAAATATTCAACTCTCTCATAGCAGCTGCAAATCTGCAAACAGATACGACAAACAATGAAATGTTAGCTCTACAATAAGTTCTCCGGAACAGTAAATAATACAACAAAAGAAAAGAGAGATTTTTGAATTTTTTTTTCAATTGAAAACTCGAGAAGAAAAGTTGCTTGGAATTTCTTCCATATGTTAAAAGAGTGGTTCCAGAAGATATGGAATTGTAGTGATTAAGTAATTCAAAACAGGAATGCGTCATGCAAGTATAGCATTGAGAAATTCATTTGCCGATTGCGGAAGTATAAAAAGAGGAATTGCCAGAAATGTCCTAAGGAAAACACCAAAAGTGAGTTAACTTGCTTACCCTCCGTACACAGCTCGCATATCCATGGCATTCCTCACATTAGACCAGTCTATTCCGAGCCCTTTAAGATATGAGTTCTTTACGACACGTTTCCAGTGTCCATAGTCAGACAAAAAATCTTCAGGGGCTGGTTTACCATAAACACCAACTTCTGAACTTGACATCCAGTAAGGTGTTTTCCCTAACCTCGCAGGCCATTGCTCTGGCCATTGAGACCCCCGCTCTGATGAAGCAACAGGTATTTTGTGCATGCATGCTTGAAGAGGCACATTCCTGATCATAACAACATTAATGGTAAAAATATAAAGTGGTATCAGCAAACAGCAAAGAATTATTGTATGATCATAATGAACAGTCCAGGCCATTTCTGATAAAAATAAAAACAAAACAAAAAATCATACCAGGCAGCATTCGGATCATCAGAGTCCTGGCATAGCGGAGGATCACTCTTTGACCTTTTCTCGTAGCACTCATTAGAAGTAGGTTTGCGATACACCGCAATTCCTACTCCATTTACTCTGTCCTTTGTTATCGAAACAACTTCCCAGCACATAGCTTTAGTCAATTTCTTCATGGCTGTCAATGTTACCAGGAACATTCCTAACTCATTAGAATGGAAGAAACAATTTAAGCTTTATCTTAAAGCAAGATTATAAATTGTACCTTCCCAAATCTCAACATCTTCAGGAAGTTTCTGGTAAATGGGAGTTGCAGACCAAACAAAGAAACCACCAGGTCGTAGCAAACGGTTCAGCTCCAAGAGAAGTTTCCCGCCTGAAATTTGTAAGAGAATTAATAAATATTGTTCTATACGTGTGTAGATCATAGAAGAGATTTGTACATTTAATAGTTGCAATAAAGTTTAACTGCTGCTAAAAGGTATATAAACAAATGTAGGAATGTAAGAACCTTCAATGTGCCAGGGCACCCGGCAACGTGCACAATGGACAATATCAAAAACTCTCCCAGGATACGGAAGCCTCAATGTACCCATGACAGCAGATATCGCAGGAATTCCTCTTTCAAGTGCAAATTGAACCTGAGCCTCATGCTCATCTTTTGGAGCCAATGACATGGTCAAGACATCCCTATCAAAGAGGAAACCACCAAAGCTAGCAACTCCACAGCCAACATCCAGAACCACTCGGGAACGCTTCCCCCAAGCAATATCAGGTACAGACTACATGACATGTGTACGGAGCAAGTTATACCGAAAGTTAACGCCTATTATAAGCATATGTACTCTGAGCAGAGGACAGTATAAAAGAGGGATTGAATTCTTGGATACACTGTTAAAAAAGTTAATATTATTCTATGAAAGATGACTAAAGCAGAATGTTAAATTAAGTCCTGAAAAGTAAGAACAGATGGTCTAAATTTAGCATCTAAGGTATAAGGAAAAAAAGTAAAAATCAATATTACCAAACTAAATCCAGTTCGAAAATAGTTTTGAAATTTTGAGATCGGACATGCTAGACATGGTGCCACGGTAATGTCAAAGATAAGTTTGAACAACAAAATGTGTGAAGTATAGACCATTTAACAGAAGGTGAAATGAATATTTGAACGGTCTGATAGAGATGCATGTACGGCATGTTACCTGTTGTATGAAGTCAATGTAGTGAAGAGCGCCATGCTTAAATTGGGTGCCCCCACCTGGGAATGTAAGGTATTCACCACTAACTTTAACCCAATTTTGGTGTCCTTTAACCTCTGCAAGTTTGGTGTGGGGAACATTATGGTACCATATCTGTGAAAAGGAATGTAAGTCAATTAGCAAAGAAGAATCAACAAATCCAACTAAAGATACTCATCATCAAAGAAGTGTTGGACCTTTTCCCGACTCGTGGGCCACACAAGTGAACGTTGATATCCTTCAGGAAGAGGAACAAGGCAGGTAGGTGGATTTTCTGGACAATGTCTCTCTCGGTGTTCATAGTGCTTAGTTGATGGAAGTTTTCTTATTGCCTGCAAGTTATCAAGGCAAGGAATGTAATCTGGCCCAGCAGTCGTGTTGCAAACTTTCCAGCTGTATTTAACTTGACCCTTTGTTTCAGATGATTTTTGCGCTTCTTTCTCATTTTTCGACTCTGCTGCTTGAGTTGAAAACGATCCATTTCCAGTTGCCGATTCATCTGTCAACTCTGATTGGGCCCCAGATGGAAACACTTCACCGGATTTATCCTTTTTCTCAGTGGAATCCTCTTTCTCCACCTTCTCCTCGGTCTTACCGTCTTCTTTCTCTGCATCTTTTTTACCTGTTCCTTCTTCAGGCTTCTCATTATCTAAATTATTTTCTTTATTCTCTCCGGCTTCAGACTTTGGATTCTCTACCTTAGATTCCCCATCGACTTTATTTTTCTTGCCATCTTCTACATCATCTTTTAATTCATCTCCACCATCTTTCTTTTCATCCTCTGACTTCTCTTCCGGCTTTTGCTCAGTGTTTTTTTCTGTCTTTTCAGGGGCATCGTTTTTCTCCACCTGATTCGCAGTCGCATTAGTGTCTCCCTTGGTTGCATCATCAGGCAAATCTCCAGGGTTATCCTCAAACTGTTTTTTCTTTCCCTCATCATTTGAACTATTATCTTCACTCACAGCATTGGTCTCATTGCTGGTAGCATCGTTTTTGTTCTCAGCGCTGATCTCAGTTACAGTTGTTTTCTCCTCATTTCTGTTCTCCTGAGAAACATCAGTAGTCTGACCAGGAACCATAGATGAAGACGTCATCATCCACACCCCAACCAGACAAAGGGCCACAAAAACCACAATCGTGACAGTCGAACAATAGCCCGATGATGATTTCCTACCGTCAACTCTAGAATATCTACCTAAAGCCATTGTTGCTTCAAGTACTCGCGTTCAATCGATTCCTGACGCTTATCTGTTATTGCACCTACAACACAACCAAACTATAAGATCGAGCCTGCATATCTCATTCAATCAAAACAACATCAAACTCCATTACGAAAGAGCAAGGTACTAGAGCCAATAAACACATGTTAAGGCACTTGATATTAGTAAAACAGAGCTAATTCATAGAAGCATAAATCATCAAAAATGACTCAGTAACATAGAAGCATAAATGCAATCGATTAATAGCTTAATGTGATTCCAAATTAGCAACAAAGAGCAGGCATTGATTGCAGAAATCTATAAGTAGGAATTCAAGTAGGCAATCAAATCCAGATAATCAAAGACCGGTGTAAATAATAATATCAAAAACACAGCTCGTTTAATATCAGATTACATTTTCTCGCAAATCCACGCGCATCGGTCAATATCTCAGACGAATTATTTCCCTTTCTGAATCCCTCAAAAAAAAACCGATAATAAACCTTACCAAAAAACGCGAATGTACACACTTTAGACCTACAACATAAATCACAATTCAATAGAGCAACAAGACGACAGAAACAGAATCTAATCAAATATACAACTTAAAAGAAGAACATCATTACAGAAATTCACGACGCGAAACACATATCAACTGTAGAATTGGTGGCGTTCACGTACCACTCTCTCAAACTCCTCGAAATAGATCTGCGAGAAAAATAGCATCAACTCGACTCATTGGCGCACACATAAAGGTCGGCTAGTGGGATTGCACGACGCTGCTCTCGTTACAGAAGCTTGCTGTGTGAGAATATATATATATAATAATGTATGAGCGAGATGCAGCAAAAGAAAAATAGGACACAAAAAAGAAGGTATGGATTTTTATTTATTTATTTAAATAATCACGTATTGTATATTTTTAATGATTGAAGTCTGAAGATGTAAGATGGGATCGCATTTCGTAGTCCAGAACCTTTTTTCGCCTTCTTTATCTTTATCTTTTACTCACCTCTCCTCGCCCTCTTTTTTTAATTTTTACTGCGTTTGCTTGTCAAATCAGAAATTTACAGCGGGTGGAATTTGGTAGAAAGAGAAATGATGGAGACCGAGTGAAAGCCACAAGATTGCCGTGAAATTCTGGCGTAAATTGGTGTGCGTGTGGAAGAGTTATGACGCCGTTTTTAGCATTCAGATTTTACCCAATCAAAACAAAGGAGGTGAAATTCATATTTCGTAGACGTAGAATATATCTCAAAAAAATCGTCTGTGAGTAGAATTATATTCGTATAACAATCATAATAATCTGACAAAAAAATTAGATATTTATCTGTAACCCAGTAAAATTTAAATCATATTTTTATGGAGATTAATCACATTTTCAATAATAAAAATTTAAATTAATGTTGATTTATTTTTAATTGTGTAGCACGATGTGTTTATAATAGTGTTGGATCTCCACTGTTCAACCAAATCACAATGATAGATGTCACCCAATATCACAAATTGTAAGTAACGATTTGAAATATAATCTAACGCTGAGTTTAGGAAGCTTGTTAAAAGTGTCACCCATTGATTGGAGATTGAAAGTATCTCACCTTTATTAGTCAGTTTTATAAGGATGAATGTCGAGCTCAATAATCAAGTTTAATAAGTGGTTACTAGTGATCACACCCTTAAAATTATTTTTCAAAAGAAAAATAAGAAAAATGTATAATCAAATGTATGGTGGGGATGATGGCACAACATTCTCGGCTGTGTTTTTAACACAATAACGGATCCAAATCCCAAAAAGCTCAATTTAAGGACAATTTCAAGTTGATGGTAAAATGATACTTTTACTTAAAAGAAAGAAAGAATTATTGTTCTGGATCTTAGCCACGTAACTCCAACTCCCTTAATGTAGGAGCAACCTACAAAGAAATACTTACCAGTCACACTGATTACTTCCACCGAAATTAATGAAGGGGTCAACTGCGATTACTATTACTCAAATCAATGAAATGGTCAGTTGGATTACAAAAATGATGTATCTCTTGAGATGATATTTTATTAAGTACTTAGAAAAAAAAAATTTCGTACGATTATAAGATTGATTGTGCGGGATTCGAATCCGTATGCAGTAGAACAGGTGTATGATTTCTTTACCTAGTTATTTGTCACAACTGCCATATATATTATGATATAAATTATTAAGTTTTAATTAAAGTCGCACCTAGTACTGCCAATTGCAATTAGTTAAAGGAGGAAACTTAGTGTTGCCAATTGTGTGTTACTTACAAGAAATAACACTGCCGTTTGATCATTACTCATTAATGAATCAAATGTTATGACAGCTATCCTAATAAATTTGATATCCTGTATAAATTATTTAAATGAGTTTGAGTTTAAAATATAGTGCGAATATGAATTTGGATTAATAAAAATGAACTATTTAGACCGCCTAAAATGAATTTGGGTTAATAAAAATGAACTATTTAAACTCACCTAAATCATTTAGGCGATCTAACACAAATTTTTGCTAATAAAATTTGGATAGTATTATTTTGGAATTTTATATGGGAGTCGGACAATGTGAAACCTGAAAAACCAAAACTATTTATGTAAAATCGAAATGGTTGAAAATATTTATTGAAGATTCAAAACATTTATTTCATTCTATTTATTTGTTTTAATTTTTTATATTTGTATTCACCATCAATTATATATGAAGTTTGACAACGAAATAAATTATTTTTTAGTCTTAGATTCACATTTTAAATTATTTAAGCTCTAAATTGATAATTTTATCTTTCAGATTATGGATTAAATGAACCGAACATTGTGTAATTGGGGAGCTGCACCGTGTTACTTGAAAATGTTACATATCATGCTACACAATTACAAATTAATAGATATTAATTTGAGTAACCTCTTTAATTCTTTATTAGTGTTTGATTAATCTCCATTAACTTGTCTACTTTTGTTTGATCCAAATGGTGTAACATAATGTGTAACGACATATTTCGATATTAAGATTTTTTTTTATCGATCTTCTATATACTTAAATGAGGTTGTGTCCATTTTTCCTTATTCTGAGTTTTGACGCACAATAGATATATAATTAGCTTACTTTATTATGTTAATATTTATTAGGTATTTAAATATACATTTCCTAAAAAAATTTAGTTGCTGCTTAGCAAGTACATATTAAAATCTTAAAAGTACATACTAAAAGAACAACGCCATTTAATTGAAACGAATAGCTCAGTAAATAATTTAATTAAAATTTTAAAACATTAAAAACTTTCGAGTATATATTCATTAGTAAATATTTTGCGACGTAGAAATAAAATAAAATCAGACAAAAAAAAAATGCCGAACCTAAGATTTGTGTGATAACCAACGATGCATGGATGTGACCTCTACGGCTAACTAAGTATTTTACAAAACTAAACATCGGATAAAGTTTGCTTATTTAAAACAAACATCGTAAAATTCATATTACAGTTAGTCCTATAATTCCTCCTCAACATTACTGAAAACTTGTGCACTTGGAAACCCTATGCCATCCACGTATCTATTTTGAACATCACCCACCACAATCAAACCCTAGATCATACATGGTTTTCCATGTAGGTGGTTGCTCTGTTGGTCCAATCTCCAAATGCTCCAACGAAGAAATAAAATAGAATCAGACAAGAAAAGATGTCGAATCTAAGATTTGTTGAACTCTAACATATTTACCATTTTCACGGTCTGGCTCATGCTTCCACTTCATGTGATCTAGATCAATTGATCAAACCTCAATGCACCTTTTTCTCAGGGATCCTTTACTCAACAATCTATGTAAAGATTGTACTATTAAGATTACCTCAACAGCGGTGGTTGCTAGTCAACCCCGTCGAGCCCAATGAGGCTCATAGTTTAGAATGCCAGAGGTTTGGGGAATCCTCGTGCATCCCACGAATTGCATCAGCTGGTTGCCGACAATTCCCCACACATATTGTTCATTTGTGAGTTCAAACTCAAGGGTTCTAAAAGTGAACGATGGAAATATAGGTTGGGTTTTGATGGATGGTTCTCTTTCGATGCAAGAGGCAGGAGTGGGGGTCTTATGTTGGCATGGAAAATGGAGATGGAGGCGACGATGAAGACGATGTCGAGTGGTCACATTGACTGCTCGTTTAAAGCTGAGGGGGTTGCGTGGAGGTTTACGGAGTTTTATGGTCATTCGAAAACATCCCAACGATATTTTTCCTGGGATCTGCTTCTCAAACTAAAGGGGGAGCCTACCTTTCAGAATACGCCATGAATAATAGGAGGGGATTTTAATGAAATTTCATACGGGTATGAGAAGGTTGGAGGAAACGAGCATCCGGCAAGTCAGATGCATATTTTCAGAGAGGCTGTAGATGATTGTGGTATGCATTTTGTCCCAGGCAAACGTATTAGATGGACTTGATCAAGTAAACGCGATAGAGAAGGAACGATTAAAGAGAAACTTGGTTGTTTCTTTGTTAATATGGATGTTCTATCGATAGAAGGGCAGATGGTGGAGAAGCTTCTTGATAGTTATGGGTCCGACCATAAAGTAGTGGAATTCTCTTTATTCACCAAACTGAAGGACAGGAAAATGTTGAGTAATCGAGGTTTTTCTTTAAGGAAAAATGGATGCTCGATAAGAACTTTACGTCTGATTTTGTGGAACATCGGGAAGCGACCCAAGTCTCAGGTGATTAAAGTAGATGAGTGTTGCATTGTCAAAGTCTTTTCAAGAAGTGGGCCAGCACTAGATTTAACCAGCTTGCTCGACAAATTCAGGTTTTGAGGAAGGCGGGAGGATTTAACGGATAGCCTAGACGGAGATGTTGATGGTTTGGCCACGTAAAAAATTGATAAGCAACTAGATACTTTAATGGACATGGAGGAAAGCCATTAGAAATCTCGTTCGCGTGTGCAATGGCTTGCACGGGGGGATCGAAATAGTAAACTTTTTCATGCTTATGCGAATGAAAGAAGGAAAAGAAACTTGATTAAAGGTCTTGAGGACAAGCATGGAGTGTGGAGATCAAATGAGCGGGAGATAGCAAGTATTATACAGGATTATTTCTGTGATATTTTTCAAAGTTCATACCCTGATAAGGATATGCTTAAGTACGTCGGATCTTTAATTACAAGGACCATCTCAACTGAGATAATTGCAATGCTTGAAAAGCCTTTTGAAATTAAAGATGTGGAAGAAGCAGTCACATCTATCCATCCTTCGAAGGCACCAGGGATAGATGGATTTCTAGGTAGTTTCTACCAAAAATTATGGCCGGTTATTAGCAAGGAAATCACAGCTAAAATTTTGGAAATTATGAATGAAGGAAAGGAAGTGGCCTTTCTGAATGAGACTGTGGTTGCCCTAATTCCTATAGTTGCAGAATCAAAGAAGATACAGCAACTAAGGCCTATTAGCCTTTGCAATACCTCATACAAAATCATATCTAAAATGATTGTGAGTAGATTGAAACTCGTTTTAAATGGGTTGTTGATGAAATCAAAGTGTGATTTTCCATGGCCGACAAATTATGGATAACATTGTGATTAGTTATGAGGGTATTCATGCAATCTATTCTAGACGGGAAAAAGCCAGTGGCTTTGTGGCTTTCGAGTTGGATATGAGTAAAGCGCATGATTGGCTTGAGTGGTGTTATGTGAGATGGTTATGCAGAGGTTGGGGTTCCCAAATTCTTTTATCCGCTTAATTATGAGATGTGTTAAGTCAGTGTCATATTCGTTTCTCCTCAATGGGCAGATATGTGGAAGTGTGAAACCAAAGTGAGGGTCCGGCAAGGTGATCCTTTATCACCTTTGCTCTTCGTCATGTGTGCACAATGTTTGTTGAGGCTGCTTCACGAAGAAGCAAAAAAAGCCTCAATTAAGGGCACAAAGTTTGGGAAACAGGTCCTACAATAAACCATCTTTTGTTTGTAGACGATAGTTTATTATTTTTTAGGGCCAACATTGACAAGTGTCGGGTGGTGAAAAGAATCCTTCATATTTATTCAGTGGCTTTGGGACAATGCATTAATTTTGACAAATCTGCTATTACGCTCAGCCCGTCAGTAAAAGAGGACTTTGCGCAACAAAACAAAGATGTTCTTGGGGTCAAGATGGTTGATGGCCATGCGCTGTATTTGGGACTGCCCACTCTTTCTATGAGGAGAAAAACTATCCAATTCGGATATTTACACGATCGAGCCCTGAAACGGATTAGATTTTAGAAAAATAAGTTGCTTTCTTCTGCGGGAAAAGAGGTGCTTCTTAAAGCAGTGATTCAGTCAATCCCCACTTATGCAATGTCATGTTTTAAAATACCTAAAGGTATTTGTCGTGATAGTGAATGAGCATATAGTCGGTTTTGGTGGGGAAAATCTAACAGAGATAGGGTGTGCATTAGGAAATATGGGAGAAATTATGTGCTTCAAAAGAAAAAAAAAGAAGGTTGGGTTTCCGTAGTATGGAACTAAACAAGTTTGGCTCTTGGTCGTTAACCCGGAGGCATTACTTAGCTAGGTTCTCAAGGCAAAATATTATCCATGTAATTCTATTTTAACTACATCGTTGAGAAGCAATGCCTCATTTGTGTGGACGTCGATTATGTGGAGCAGGGAAATTGTTGTGAAATGTGGAAAGTGGTGAATTAGGGACGATAAATCTGTAAGGGTATTTTCGAATGCGTTCATTTCGAACCATGCAAATGGTGCCCCTACAGATAGCCGAGTGGAGGAATTTTTGAATGAGGAAAGAGAATGGAAGCAACATGAGCTGTCAAAAAAATTTTGGTTGTGTGATGTGGAGGTTATATGCAATATCAGGGTGGATAAGAGGAAAAATGATGTATTTTTCTCGAAGTTTACTGAGGATGGCAGATTCTCTTAAATCGGTGTATGGAATGGATGTGGGTAGGTTTGATATGGAGCCAAACCAATCTATGCATCCATCTGGTGAATGGAAGAGACAGGTTTGGGGCTTAACAGTGCCGCCTAAAATTCGAGTGTTTATATGGAAGTTACTTCGAGATCGCATGCATGTTCCGATCAATCTTAAACGGTGCAAAGTACCTTTATCTAGTATTTGCCTTCTTTGTAATAAGGAGTAGGGCACTGCGTTGCATGTTCTATTTTTCTGTGATCGTGTACGACATATGTGGAAAGGGGATGAGGTGTGGAGTTTGTTAAAACAAAAGAGACACAAATCCATGCTTGAACACATATATGGAAATGGTGGTGGTGATTGAGTTGTGTCCCAGTATCCCGGATCAAAGTGACTCAATTTTTTGAAAATTATCGTCAAGCGAAGAGAATGATCAAGATGAACGACATTGGGTCACTTAAAGTGGGTCACCATACATGGTATCCCCCAGTGGAAGGTATTGTTAGATTGGATGTGGATGCACGGTTCTGCGTCGAGAAACAATCATTTGGAGTAGGTGTAGTCATTAGAAACTCCAAGGGCAAATTGACAGCGGCAATGGCGAAACCAATACCTCGTCCTTCTATAATCTTGAAGGTTGAGATATTGGTTGGTTGCTATGGAGTGGGTTTATGTGTTAAAGAAGTTAGAGACCCTTTTGTGTTATTTTTGGACTCAGTGGCAGCAGTTCAGGAGCTTAAACATGGAGATGGTTCATCGCATTTCCCCCTGGCATACATGGTTGAAGTATTAGATGATGTACATGATATTTTTATGCTAGACGTTCCACATATGTTTCGTGAAGCGAATAGTATAGCCAAGGCCGGTCCTGACAAAATGGGGGCCCTAGGGCGAAAATTTTTTTGGGCCCCTAAATTTTTCCGCACAAATATTTTGGAATTTATAAAATTTGTAAGTGTAGCGGATCAAACTAAAGATAAGAAGGAGTATGAACCAAAGACAAATAAGTGTAAATGAGCAAAGCTATTCAGATTTCGACTAAAAAAACTTATTAAATAAAAATATTAAACTTAAGATAGTCATAGCTTGTTCACTAAAATTAGTATATAAATTACACGATTTCAATAAATTAAACACACCACCAT